>JAHRHJ020000402.1:0-75797 GCA_019776745.2 Taxus chinensis
ACTGTTGGTCTGCATTGGACGGCGGTCCTAGCTCTTTCGGACAAAAAACAAAAATATGAAACGAACAGCCACATAATTTGAAAGGTTGTCCATGTCTCTTCTCTTCCATGACCTTTCCCATTCTCCAGTGCACGAGAGGACATGAGAAAGCCTATAAATACATGTTTGTAGAAAAGAACAAGATCATCGAAGCATGAAAGCAAGTGAGAAAGAAGTTCTTAGTGCTATAATTGTGTTTTGTAGAAGAAAGGAGTGTTGAGACAGAGCAAGCAAGTAATTGGGAGGAATTGTGAGATATTATCTACTTCTCTTTCATACTTATTGTAATTTATGTACTTATTGTTTTGAATTGGCCAATAAAAGTGGGAAGAAAGAGCAATTGCCCTTCCCGACTGGTCTTTCCTCCTCCGGAGGTTACCAGGATAAAACTTGTTCGTGTTTATGAGTTTATATTCTTTCCTTTCCTGCAATTGTGGATTCTAAGCATAAGCAAAATTCATTCACTAACTATCTCTGTCATTTTCTAATAGAAAGTAGAACATCAATGTTTATTTGTGTTTTTGTGGATAATTCCAAAGTTGAAGAGTTTACAGATCATTTTGGTATCAGAGCTAACAATTATCTAGGACTGTGGTATTCATTCTTGGATTTGTATGATAGTGACAAGATCTAAAGGTGAAGAGGCTTTACCTTGCAATCCAGAAATTTCTACAAAGAAGTGGAGACAAGAGAATTCAGGGACAAATGGAGGAAGATAACTTGGTCCGTAGAATCGAGATGCTGGAGACCATGATGGATAGGATGTTTAGAAGGAAAGAAGGGCTTGCTGATCTATAGAAGACAAATTCTTTCAAACAAGACTCCATGGACTCAGTGGTTCAGTGCTTAGCTGAAAAGTTTGGCATAGGAAGGAGCCACCGTGAGGAAATTTATGAGGAAGAGAATGAAGAAGAGAATTCAAACACAAGAGAAAAGGTAAAATCTAATCATACTCCTTTTAAATTTGAGATGAAATGTGATATTAAAATATTTGAAGGACAAGTAGATGCGGAGTTACTTGATAAATGGTTAAAACAGTTAGAAGTCCGCTTTAGCGTCCATAATGTCACTAAGGCACAAAGGATCACTTTTACACGTCTCAAAATGGAGGGACATGCTATGGTTTGGTGGGAAACCCATCTAACCACTTGTGAAAATAAGAAGCGTCCTATTATGAAATCTTGGCAAGAATTTAAAGAATTACTTAGTGCTAACTTCTATCATATTGGCCACAAGACTGACCAAATGATTAAATGGAAATATTTTAGACAAGGAAGTGGTCAAAGTGTGTAGGACTATACTATGAAGTTTTGGAGGCAGGCCATGTTGCTAAACATGGACGTGGAGGATGAGGATATTCTGACTAAGTACTTGGGAGGACTTCACACTCACCTTCGAAGAAAATTCATCTCCACCAAGCACAAATATCTCAATGAGGCATGTGTACAAGCATACTACATAGATGATGAAAAGAAGCAAGGATAAGCAAAGCCAAGGGCAAAGCAGTCGAAAAATCAGAAGAAAAAAAGAGTATGGGAAAATAAGTAACAAGGGTAAGTGGAAAGGGAAAGGTAAACAAGATGCCACTACTTTAAATACTTGTAAATATCCTAAGAAGTTTTGCAAGAAATGTGATATTAATGGTCATATTGATGCTACATGTTGGAAGTTACATCTGGAGTTACATCTAAAGAACCGAACCAAGGACTCGAAGAAGTCCATGACAGATGTAAGAATAGAAGGGGAGGTGGAAATGTAAGATGAATCTGATGTAGATGAAAGGCTTGGATGCATGGCCACCAACATGGACAGGTAAGAAGAGGAGATGAGTAGACTATTCTAGATCAAAATATAGATCAAAAGAATTAAGGTAAGTTCTTTAGTGGATATCGGTTCTCAGTCTAACTTGATTTTTGAAGCAGTTGTAAAAAAGCTTGGTCTTGAGACTTATGAGCATCCACACCCTTATCCTTTGGGTTGGGTGAAAAAGGGTGTTGAAATTTAGGTAACAAGAAGATGTAAGGTCAAGTTTGGGATAAATTCCCAGTATATTGATGTTTTAGAAGCTGATGTTATTCCACTTTATGCTTTTGATGTTATATTCGAGAGTCCTTACTTGTATATCAGGGATGCTATATTTATGAGAAGGGAAAACTGGTATCGATGGGTCAAGTATGGGATCAACTACAACATTCGGGGACACTAGTGTAAGACACATGTTACTTGGTGAGTGCTAACCAAGTAGAATGCCTTATTCAGGAAAATCATAATCAGTTTTGTTTACTTTTGTTAAAGGATAAACAAGATGGGGTAGGAGTTTCAAATATTTCTAACAAGGGAAAACATGATTTGAATAGTATTATTTAGTCCTTTTAGGAATTTTTTTAGGCTCCCAGTGGGTTACCACCAAAATGGGAACTAGAGCATGAGATTCAGCTATTGTCATATTCCCCTATACCAAACATCGGGTTGTATAGGAAATCCTTGCTTGAGAATACTGAAGTAAAGAAACAACTCCAGGAACTACTAGACCAAGGGATGATATGCCCAAGCACCTCATCATGTGGTTCACCTATTATGATGGTGCTAAAGAAGGATGGTTCTTGGAGAATGTGCATCGACTACCATACTTTAACCAAGATCACAATAAAGAACAAATATCCACTTCCCCACATAGATGATCTGTTGGACCAGCTTCAACATGCCAAATTCTTCACGAAGTTGGATCTCAAGTCCGGTTATCACCAAGTTAGAATGAAAGAGGAGGATATATGGAAGATTACCTTAAAAAAAAATAGGGTTTGTATGAATGGTTAGTCCTTCCTTTTGGGTTATACAATGCACCCACTACATTTATGAGATTGATGAATGATGTATTGCAGGATTTCATAGATTCATGTGTCAATGTATATTTAGATGATATTATGATTTTTAGTGCCACATGGGAGGAGCATCTAACCCATTTACAACAAGTCTTGCAAGTTCTCAGGGAGAAACACCTGCTTCGTAGTATGAAGAAATGTGAGTTTTCCAAACAATCACTTATCTATCTTGAGCACATGGTTGGAGGAGGAGAGCTACGAGTGGATCTAAAGAAGGTGGAAGCCATCACCAACTGGCTAACACCAACAAGAGCCATAGAGACTAGGAGTTTTGTGGGAGTAGTATAGTACATGCAGAAGTTCATTCTGGGTTTCTCCGCGATTGTAGCACCTCTACATATAATGGTCATAAAGAGTAAGGGTTTTGACTGGGTTAAGGAACAAGAAAAATCCTTTGAGTTATTGAAATACAAGATTAGTCATGTTCCAATACTTTCTCTTCCTAATTTGCAGCAACCTTTTGAAGTAGAGACAGATGCCGGTGATTATGCCATGGTCGCAGTGTTGCTTCAAGGAGGTAAACTTGTATGTTATCATTATGAAACCTTCACTTTAGTAGTTAAAGGATATTTAGTATATGATAAGGAAATGTATAAACTAGTTTAGGTAATTAACAAATAGAAGCATTATTTGTTGGGTAGAGAAACTATTGTGCACACTGACCACAAACCTCTCCATTATTTGCTAGCACAGTCTAAATTGCAGCAAGTAAGGCACTATAAATGGATGGGGTTCCTTTAATAGTTCCATTTGGTGATCAAATACAAGAAGGGTAGTACAAAATTGGTGGCAAACATGTTGTCTAGGCCACCCACACAGGAGAAGTTTTCCTATTTGGCTACTATCTCTCAGATCGAGCCCTTCATGAAGGAGGCTTATGAAGAGGCATATGCCCAAGACAAAGACTTTGTGTGAAATTTAACCCCTAGTGGCAGCCAAAATAGTCTTTAGGCTACGGTCCCCATCCAAGGATCAAATTTGAAGTCACCAGTGCCCTTCAAACATCTTTTAGCTTGTTAGAGAAGGGTGATTGAAATTTTACACCTAATTTAAAATTACACTTCAATACTAAAAGGCATTAAAATAATATAAATTTTTATTGGTGACATTTCAGCAATTGTAGTCCCAAGGGGCTGAAAGGATAGGGATTGAAGATTGTTATCTCAAAGATGGGCTGATCTACCGATGGGGGAAGCTTTGCGTGCCAAAAGAAGAAATAATTCTATTGATGAGGGAAGCACATACCTTGAAAGTAGCAGGATATTTTGGTGTTGGTAAGACCCTAGCCCAATTACAAAGGTACGTGTATTGGCCCAATATGCAAGAAGAAGTATCAAAACTTATACGTGTATGTAAACTTTGTTGTACTAGCAAGCCTAAGACTAGGAAGGAGGGTTTGTATATGCCTTTTCCAGTACCTACTCATCCATGGGAGGACATTTCTATGGATTTTTTAGGAGGATTACCTATGTATAAACATGGCCATGACTATCTATATGTTGTTTTTGATAGATTCAGTAAGATGTGTATTCTTATGGCATGTCAAAAGACAATAAAAGCACTTGAGGCAACAAATATTTTCTTTGCTAATGTATGGGTGCATTTTGGTTTGCCACAATCTATTGTTTCTAACAGGGATTTTAGGTTCTTGGGGAAGTTTTGGACTACTTTGTGTGACAAGATGGATACCAGGTTACAAAGGAGCACAACTTTCCATCCATAGACAGATGGACAGAAAGAGGTGGTAAACAAGACTTTGGTACAACTAATCAGAGGGTATAATAAAAAATATCTAAGGACTTGGGATGAGTCCTTAGCCTACATTCAACATTCCTATAACCAGGAAGTACACACATCCACTATGAAGTCACCATTTAAAGCATGCTTGGGATATATACCTAGAAATCCTCTGGACATAGCAGTTGGGTAGTAGGATGAGGAGGAGACATGAGACACAAAGGTGACTAGAGTAAAAAAATTCATTGAGAAGATCTAGAAAATCCATCTCAAAGTAAAAGAACAACTAGAGAAATATCAATCCAAGTACAAAGCTAGGCAAGATCAACATAAGAGAGAACATAAGCTACATGTTGGAGATAGAGTTTGGCTTTACTTGAGCAAGGAGAGATTACAAGGTCAAGCCCGGAAACTCAAGCCACTACGATATGGACCCTTCACCATATTGGAGTAGGTTGGAGAAAATGCTTTTCGGCTTGACTTGCTACCATTTATGAGGATGTACTCTGTAGTAAACTGTGAGAACTTGCACCTATATGAGCCATCCATGCTAGATGAATATGAAGGTATAAAATTGCTACCTTTCATTGAGGATTGTGTCTTGGACTCACGAGGTGAATTGGAGGAGGATGTATTGCTGCATCAGAAGGTCAGAGAGACAAGGAGAGGTCCACATGAGTCTTGGTAGATTGGACTAAAAGGAAAGACACCAAGGCAGGCTCGCTGGTACTCAAAAGAGCAAGTGAGGGAATTATTTCGTCATCTACTCCCCCACTAAGATTTTGTAGGACATAAATCCTCCTAAGCAGGGGAGTTGTGATCCATAGGGATCCAAAATGAATCTACTTCATCAAAATAGTCAGCATGAAGAAGGAAAAATTATACACAGAGGTTCTATCTTTTTAGTAACAGGACCGTTGCTATGTGAAGAGTGGCGGTTATAGAACTACCGCCCAACTAGGTTGGCAGTCCTGGGATTACCAGTCTGTATTGGGCGGTGGTCCTGGCTCTTTCAGATAAAAAACAAAAACATGAAACAAACAACCCAGAATTTGGAAGGTTGTTCGTGTTTCTTCTCCTCCATGACCTTTCCCATCCTCCAGTACACTAGAGGACATGAGCAAGGCTATAAAGACATGTTTGTAGAAGAGAATAGGATCATCGAAGGGACCGCCACCCTGGTTGGGCGGCGGTTCTGGCTCTTTCAGACAGAAAACAAAAATACGAAACAAACAACCCATAATTTGGAAGGTTGTTCGTGTCTCTTCTCCTCCATGACCTTTCCCATCCTCTAGTACATGGGAGGACATGATAAAGGCTATAACTACATGTTTTTAGAAGAGAATAGGATCATCGAAGCATGAAAACAAGTGAACAAGAAGTTCTTAGTGCTGGAATTGTGTTTTGTAGAAGAAAGGATTGTTGAGACAAAGAAAACAAGTATTTGGGAGGAAGTGTGAGACATTATCTACTTCTCTTTCATACTTATTGTAAATTTTGTACTTGTTATTTTGAATTGGCCAATAAAAGTGGGAAGAAAGAGTAATTTCCCTTCTCGACTGGTTTTTCCTCCTCTGGAGGTTTCTAGGATAAAAATTGGTCGGTGTTTATGAGATTAAATTCTTTCCTTTCCTGCAATTGTGGATTCTAAGCATAAACATAATTCATTCACTAACTATCTTTGTCATTTTCTAATATAAAGTAGAACAACATCGTTTATTTATGTTTATGTGAATAATTCCAAAGTTGAAGAGTTTACAGATCAATTACATGTTTATAATTTGAATTACATTTTGGAGGGTAACATAAAAATTCAAATATGTGAGTACTTAATAACTCTAAGCCAAGACAATAGTGCAGTAGCCCTAAATTTTCATGTCGAAGGATTTCTTGAGATCATTATTTACTTCATCAATGAGATTATCCACTCCATATGATTACAATATCATCAACATAAAGAACAAGAATAACGATCTCATTACCTATTTTCTTGATGTACAAGTTGGAATATGAGGGTTTATGCTTGAATCCATGTTGTAAGAGATGATCATCAATCTTGATGTACCATGGCCATTGTTCCTGTTTCAGTCTGTATAGAGACTTGATCAATTGAAACACCTTATGAGGATGTTGTTCATCATTAAATCATTTTGGATGATTCATGTACACTTATTCCTTTATATCACCATTCAAGAAATCAATTTTTACATCCATCTACTGAAGCTTCCATCCCTTTTGTGCTGCTAGTGTACAAACAACCTTGATGGTCTTTATCTTTATAGTGGGTGCAAATGTTTCTTCGTAATATATACCCTCCTTTTTAGAATATCCTTTTGCAACTAATCATGTTTTAAATTTATCAATGGATCCTTCTACCTTATACTTTGTCTTGAATATCCATTTACAACCAATGGGATTCTTTCATGTAGGTAGATCGACAAGCTCCCATGTACCATTTTTAATTAATGATTGTATTCATCTCCCATAAACTTCTTTTATTGTGATTGGCTCAATGCTTCTTGAACTGAATCTAGGTTGGTGTTGTCAATTAGTGAGCTCATCAAGGTGAGATTGAATTTATCTCTTCCTTGATTTCTTGTCCTAATACCTTCTGAAGAATATGGAAGTGAGTCCAAATAAGAGTCCTTGAGGGTAATTTATACCCATTTTAGATGTGAGTGCTGATGTTGTGTATTATTGTCCTCCAAATTCCATAGATTAATGAACAATTCTCCTTATAGATCATCTTCTCTTCTAGAAGAATCATTTTCATCATCTGGTTGTGGAAGTAACTTATGAGAAGTAGCCGGCGGGGATTCCTTTTTCCTTAGTGAGTTATATGATGACTCATCAAATACCACATCATGGATTTCATAAATATTATTTGTCTCTGGATCCATGAGATGATATGCTTTTGAGGTCTCGTTGTACCTCAACAATATGCATTGGTGTTCCTTGGGCTCAACCTTATTCCTTTTCTTTATGGGGATATGCATGTATGTAGTACAACCGAACACACAAAGATGAGATATTGATGGCTTATAACTACTTCAAGCTTTGTCTAGCGTTATATTCTTTAGTGTCTTTGTAGGAGACTTGTTAAAAAGATAAACCATCATTTGAACTTCTTCTACCCAATACTTATCCTCCAATCTCACTGTAGAAAGCATGCAATGAGCCATTTCCATCAGTGTGTGATTTCAACATTCTACGACTCCATTTTGTTGAGGTTTATATGGAGCAGTCAAATTTTGTTTGATGTTGTGTTGGTTCAGGAAGGCCACAAATTCCTTTGATGTGAATTCCCCCCATATGAGTGGAGTAAATGAGTGCACCTGTCAAATTGTTTCTCAGCGAGCTTCTTGAATATTTTAAAGTGTCTAAATGTGTCATCTTCTTTTTGAGGAAGAACACCCAAATTTCCTAGAAAAGTCATCCAAAAACAATTGAAAATATTGGAGTCCTTGCATAGTGATAGGGTAGTGGTCCACAAAGATCGGTGTGTATCAAATCCAAATGATCCATGGCGTGATTTGAACTCAGATCAAAATGGAACTCGATGTTGTTTTCCGACAAGACAACCTGAACATATAGGAAATAATGGAAAATTTGTAGGTAGTCCACGTCTCATACCTTTGGTGTTGAGTTGATGAAGGGAACCACTAGATAGGTGCCCATAGTGGAAATTCCAAAGTGAACTCTTCCATTGAGGAAGTGAGAAAACTTCATGGGAGGATACAAAATCTAAGGTGAATAGCTTATATTGTAAGAATGCTCATGTGCTATGACCTTTCCATATTTAGTGATTAGACAAGATTTCATACCATTTTTAACTTGGAACTCGATCTTAACCTTGTGATTCAAAAGTTGATTGACAGATAGGAGATTTTTGGTCAGGTTGGTACATAGAGAACTTTTGTGAGTGTACAACTGTTTGTTCCAAGTGGAATAGTGATATCTCCAATTCCTTCTGCAATATACTCCTTATCATCTACAATCCTAACATGATCTTCTGTGGGTTGGTGGCTAAATGTGTGTAAGATTTCTTTACATCCTGTCATATGATTTCTTGCATCAGAATCAATCAACCAAACATTCTTAGAGGGTTTATAAGTTTGGGAGATAAGTACCATGTTTTGATGAGTGCAATCTACATCTTCCTCTTCTTCTTCATCTGATGCATCATTTTGTTATGCTGCTACATGTCCTTTGTGATTCCATCTCCTTGGAGGGTGAAGTAAAAATGTGGATTTTTTCTACCATCTCAACTAGAAGAGGCCTGTGTAGTGGCCATTGTATTAGTACTCAGAGGTGTCATGAGTATGTGTTTACAAATGTGACACCATTTCTACTCCTTGGAGTGATTTCATCTAGATTTTTTTTGGTTGGTGTTGTGATTTATTCTTGAACTTTCCACCATGTAACTTTGAAATCAATGCTTTTATCTTCAAATTTTCTTGCACATAGACTAGATTGCTTCCTCTTGTTGGAGCATATTTACCAGCACTTCCAAAATACTGCTTATTTAGTGATGTTGAGCGTCATGATAAATGTCTAAAATTGTGAGGGGAGTTCCCTCAATGTGTTCCGGATCAATATTTTTTCCTCAATCTCCTCACCAAGTGCTACCAACCCCATCAAAGTTCAGTTACTTGGTGCAAGAATTATTCATCCTTCTCTCTAGGTGACATACTAAGTATATGCAACATTGACTGAAGATCAAGTATACTTATTTGGTTCTTTGCTTCATAGATAATAGATAGGATGTCCCAATAAGCCTTAGATGTTGTTACGTCCCAGATATATGGTTGTACTTTGTTGGTGATGCTGAGTATGATCAACATCAGGGATTTGGCATTAGCTTTATGAAATTTATCTGCTCATCAGTGTTCATTAGACAAGGTATGTTGCTGGTGATGATTCCCATAACTCTTCAAATTGTAGAATCGTGTGCATTTTTTTTCCACAAAGCATAATTATGCCCTTTTACGAGCTAGGCATCGAAAAGAGTAGCTTTGATGCTGACATTTTCCTCTATGTATATATTTGAATACAAGATGATAAAAAAGAGCAAAATTGAATTTTTCAAAACAAAATGTACCTTTTTTTTCACAATATTACAATGCAAGTCTATTAAGGATAATATTGTGCCTTCAAATGGGTGAAATATGATTGTGTGATTAAACACAAGTGCTTGTGTTGTCTTCTTTCCTCATATTCATCATCAACATCATATCCAACTTCAAGTTGTGCATGCTTCTTTATTGCTTAGAAATTTTTATCAAAGAGGAACCACTCAAGAAATTTATCTTGGACTAATTTTTCGAATTGCGGATTGCCAATATTCATTAATTTTTCTTATAGAGAAAAGAAAAAACATGTGTTATCTTCACTTACAATTGCAGGACTTAATGTGTTGATGATCATAAAGATTCCATGTAAATATGGTCTAAGAGGGTTTGACCTGCAAATATTTTTTTGTAGGGAATCAAACTATAGTCTACTAGAAAAGTCGAGAACCTTTCCAACATTGACGCAATATATGGGAAATCCATGAAGTCATTTCTAGCAATCGCATTTGGTGAAGCCTTCTTGGAAGGGAAAAAAATATTTGGTTATTTTCTTCTCCACCACGTGCAACAAATGGAATCTTCACCACATGTGGAACATGCATTTTTTATTATGAAAGTCTAATTGTAGATCTTATTTGATCTAATTTTTGATTTCTAGACATAGCAAAAAAATTTCCAAAGTTGTAGGTTGAATCAGGCCGTTTCAGCGTAAAAATAAAAATTTGGACACTTTTACCTTTCCACGTACGTATTGTGGACCTGTTTGTTGCAGGTATGGAAGAATTATAGGGGATGTGTGGATATTATTACATCTATTGTGTAGGTCATTTTGGGCCTTGCTTTAGTGGGTGTAAAAGACATAGTCCAACCACATGTTCAAATAGTAGGTCACGTCATCTACGTAAATTGTCATGCGGTGGAATGTCTTTCACATAGACTACTAGTTTAAAACATAAAGACAACAAACTGCTATGACTACACTACCAAATAGATAGATCTCCAAATGCTAAAAGAAATATGCTAGCTCCAGATCTCTTGCTTCTCACCTTGTAGACACCTAAAATATGCTTACACTTAGCATTTCATCCAATCCAATCAATTAACGACACTTCGTTAAATCCCCATACTTCACTCCACTCTCGGATGCCCATTTATGACACCTTCTTGGTCATATTCCTCCTATAATCAGCTTATTTGGCTAATATCTCTCTTATTAGCTAAACATTCCTCCTTTCGACCATTCAGAACCTCCTAGTTCTCTCTAGACCACTTCTATTGGCTTCGTAGGCTATCTATCAGTCATAATTGGTTATCCAGACCCCTCCCAACTCTCAATGAGTCTCTAATCACTTGCTAATCAAGTTTAACTAGCCTAATCCTAGCTTAACTAAGCCTAAAGCATGTTTATCCTAATCTAATCTAAAAGTGCTTTTTGAGCTTTAGTCCCACATGCACCCAAATTCCAAATTCTCCCAAGTGGAAAACTATAAATACAAGGCTAAGCCTACCCATTCAAACTACCACTTTATAGACAACTTTACTCACAAGTCCTCTCTCAACATTTTGGAAAGGCATTAGAAACCATTTGTGATAGCTTTAAGCTATAGAACATTTGGATCTTGGCCATACTCCATTGTTAAGCTCTTCCATCTTGCATCCCCCATATAGGTTAGTAGGAGGGTATCCATTGGTCTTGTAGCCAAGGAGAGACCTCTTCACCTCCATTGAAGTAAACAACACTAATTTGATTGCTTAGAATCTATACTAGGTTCACTTTCATTAAGCTTTCATGGAGTAGAGAGTAGTATGCATGTTAGTTTTTATGTTTTTGTCAAAGTTGTAATGCTTTCATGTTAGTTTCTCTTGTTTAGCTCTAATCCTATGGTGCATGGATGAGTTAGCAAAGCTTTGAGGTTCTTTAACCTCATTCCATAGCTTGTGCAACTTTCCATTGCATACATTTGGCATGCCCGGTGGGACACTTTGTCCATCCTCCATTAATGGAGTCATTTTGAAGCTTTTTTTTTTAGTTTCTAACTATTTCTTAGTTTTAATCTTTCTAGATTAGTTTCAAGCTTTCTAGATTCAAAGCTTTTCAAAGTTTTTTTTAGATTAGTTCAAAGTTTTTTGTTTCACTAATATTTTTGTACTAATGGCTAAAAATCAGGTTTCTTAACTAGTTTAGCTAGGTTTGTCTTGTTTTTATGCTCTTTGCAAGATCAAAGGAGGTGAAGTGCTGCCAAAAATTGAACCAAATCGATAAATTTTTTATATTTTTAAAAAACCACGTGTTTTTTGGCCACCTACAAGAAAGGGGGCGCACATGCCATTTTGTGCACATAGGTACAACTCTCACTGTGTTTTTTTTACACAGACCAAAATCAATGGCACGCAGGCACCAAAAAGAGCACATGCACCAAATAAGGGGTGCAGGTACACTAAAAGTGGCACAAACATCATTAGCAATCTTCCGGAGGCCATAACTTTTGCTCCTGAACTCGAAACGACTCCATTTTTGTTGTGTTGGAAAGGTATTGAAGTGAACTACACAATGAAATCATAAAATTAGGATTTTGACTTACCAAAAATTTATGGTTTACATTATTAGGTAAATAGTCATTTTCTAACGTATCTTAAAGTTCAAAAAAGTGTTTTCTTGGCCATTCTAACACTTTGAAATATTTTTGTAGCACTAATCAGTTATTTGTCAGGGTTATTTTGGTTTTATTTTTGACTAACTTAGTTAAGTGTTTCATTTCTTAGCTTGATCAAGGTTTGTAAAGTGTGTATGCTCTCTCCTCGCGCCTTCAAAAGTGATCTTGGAGATCAAAAACACTTGCACAACTTTGTATCATATGTTAAAAACACTTGTTCTAAAAGATAAAGTAATTTTTATGTGATTTAGTAAGAATTTTTACACTGCGTATGCTCTTCCTTCGTGCCTTTTGGTGATCTTAGGAATCAAAAGCAAGGTGTAAATTCCCTTTATTGATATCAATTTGCAATGGAAAATTACTAAACTCGTTGTCTACAGGACCTAACACTTGTCAAAGAAAGGCATCAAAGACAAAACATAAACCCGCTAATACACATGTTTCTTGCAGGTTGCCAAATGGTGTGCTACTTAAAACCACATTAAGTTAAGAAAGATAAAAAACACACCATATTCAAAACATTGTATTGTAGGTTTCGGAAAAGGGTACGTCCCTCTCCGCTCAACTGGAACATAACCCCTTTGGCATAATGCCTTAAGCTACAACAATGGGGGTGGTTCCAGGAACCCCAAAGTAGTCCACGCAAGAGGGAACCTTGTGGATGAAACGGGAAGTGCTCCACACTACCTACTTGACTAGTGATTCCTTTGTGAGATAGAGTTACAAGTTGTCCCTATGTGACCCTTTTAAGTACACGATGGATGCATTTGATGCCCACTGTGCTTGAAGGGGGAAAAGTCGAGATACTCCCAAACTAGTCAGTGTGACTTTTTGGGTAAATTGTCCCGCTCGTGGATAACTTTGTAACACCTAGGATGAGAGAACCACCTAGGAAAATATACTTTGGCCAGGAGCCCACTTTGACCATTCTAAAAAGTGTTGAGTTGTGAGCCATCATTTTCATCACGAAACGTGTGACGCGTTACTCTGGCTTAGTTCTTCACTTACCTTAAGGTAAGGTGAAACTCTGCCAAAGTAAAGCCAACATTTTTCACCCCCCATTTTGAGCTGCCTCCTTCACTTTCTTTTAACACTTTGTTGATCAAAGGAAGGGTGACTACCTTTGTGTTACCAATCGATTGCTTCTGCCACTTTTTTGTCTGTTTACGCCCATCCATGTTTGTGGCTGGGTAAGTTAAATGTCTAAAGTGTGTGGAGGCATATTTATATCATTGGTAGCCTTTGTGATCTTGATACCCACGTCAGGATCATCATCATAGTTAGGATTGATTCATCATTTTATCTCCCTTTGACATGTTACCTCGTTTGCATTGTCTTGACATAATTAAGATACTTATGTCATGTTTCTCGTAAACATGATCTAAGTTTCTGCATTGTGGCGTTACGCTGCCCACGTTTTAACACATCCTTAGTATACTTTGACTTAGTTTGATTTCAAACATTGTCCTAAATCTTGAAAGGTGTCACTTACTTTGTTTGCGTCATTTTGATACCACTTTGACACTAATATCTCACTTCTCTGCGAAGCTTGATAGACGTGTCCAATTGGTGTGGTTACGTGGCTTACATTTGTAAACCCCACCCTTTAACATTTAGGTCTTGTTGGTTGTTGAACTTGTCATGGTATCCTTTGATTGGGAGTCACATCTACCCTTTGTTAATATGTATGCCTTGTTCATTTCGAGCTTGACGTAAATATTGACATTGTGTTGATCTGTTTTGCATTGAACTATCACTTTGCGCATTTTCATATGGTGTATTTCCTTGTTGATTAGCTTTGTGTTTCACACTTGCATGATTTTTCCTTGTGATTATTTATCTAGAAAAATTATTTTCTAGGATAATCCATTTTCGATCTCATCGAGATTGCATCATCATGATGTCTATTTTCCTTAGACCTTCTTCTGAAAATCATGCACACGCATATCAATACTTACGAAATGTCTAGCTGGTTGTCCTTATGCTACCAAAATCGACATGTCACTTCCTTCCTTTGAAGGAAGTTCCATCACACTATCTAGGATCTAGATATTTGTGCTTAAAAATGCCAAAAATGACTGACTATCGTGCAGTTCCCCATACTTACAAAAATAGGAACCTAGGTTTAGCAATTCAAATCAAAAGATTCCCATAACAACTAAACCTCATTTGGTTCTTCGTGCTAGAGATCCCATATGGGTAACTCGTTCCCCACCTTCATCTCATAGTCGGTGGTATGATTTGGATGCTTCTGATCCAAATTATTATTTGAGTTCCCCCCACTCTTCTTCTAATTCTAATCCAAACATTTCCTCTTCTTCTGAGGATTCCAATCCAAATATTTCCTCTGACTCTTCTGAGGATTCAGATCCAAACTACTATTCAGATTCATCTAATTCGACTCCTAAGTCATCTAATGTGACTCCTATGTCATGGTCCTCCCTATCTTTGCAGGAACCTCTTCATCATACATTTAATATGACTCCTACGTCGCGGTCCTCCCTTTCTTCGCAGGACCCCTTTTATCAGTCACCTCAATGATGTCTTCTTCCTTTAAAGATACGTGTGACTCCAAATCCCTCCAATCAAACATCTAATACAATTCTTGAATCGTGGTCCTCTCTTTCTTTGCAGGACCCTTGTTATTATTCATCCGATGTGATTCTTGAATCACGGTCCTCCCCTTCTTTGCAGGACCTTCTTCATCAATCACCCCCAATAAATCTTCCTTCTTTGAAGATTCGTGTGACTCAAAGTCCTTCGAGTCAAACGTCTGAATCAACCCATGCATCACAATCTATAGACTTTGGACTTAATCCTACTAGTTTACAGATGATATACCATCGTATAGGTAGGTCCACACCACCTTCTTCTACTCCTGAGACATCTAGCTACACATCTTCTTCATCTCCCACATCATCTTCTTCTATTAGTCATCATCAAACATCTTCTAAGTCTTCCACACCAAGTGAACCTCTTTCTTCCAATCAACCCCTGGTGGTCGATCAACAACTTATACTGATTGACATATTTCAGAATGAAGAAACAATCATGGCAGTTATAGGGGCACATGAAGATATTCCTTTAGAAGATTACGAGAAAGGATTCTCTTTAGACTTTGATGTGTCCGCATATTCTGAGAAAAATGTTGATTCCTTTTATCAAGAAACAGAGGAAGAGCCTCAAATCATGCAACTTGATCCTCCTCTTATTCTTCCATCTTCACATTCTTCATTAAGTGAGGAAACTCCTAGGTCTTACATTGATCCATGGCCTATCTTCTCATCACCCAATCACTCCTTTTCTATCATAATTCCTCAATCACAATCTCTTATGGGGTCAACGCCAAGTAGCCCTTCATCTTCATCTAGGTGTGGGTCACCTTCTAGTAGCCCTCCCTCTGCTATTTGTGGGACATTTTTGAGTAGTCCACTATCTTCTATTCTTGGGGCATGTCCAACTAGCCCCTTGTCTTCTAGGTATGGATCACCCCCAGGTAGTCCATCATCTTCTATTCTTGGGCCACATCCTAGTAGCCCATTATCTTACATCTATGGGTCACGTCCTAGTAGCCCTTCTTCTTCTATTCTTGGGCCACATCCTAGTAGCCCTTCATCTTCTATCTATGGGTCACATCCTAGTAGCCCTTCTTCTTCTATTCTTGGGCCACATCCTGGAAGCCCTTCATCATCTTCTATCAGTAGCTCACCTCCTGGTAGCCCATCCTCTTCAATCCTTGGACCGTATCCTTTTCATCCATCACATTATTCTTCTACCAAAGATGGTTGTGGCAAGCCCATGGTCATTTCTCACATCAGTTATAAACGTCCACGTTCACTTTCTTCTCCTTCTCGGGATCAGACAAGTCACACGTTAGCTTATAAGAAACCCAAACAGTTTCTTAATCAAGCTCAGATCAAAACTGCAAAGAGCTCTATAGCTCCCAACAAATCAAACAATCTCAAAATTCTAAATCAAGCGCGATTCAAGAATGCACATCAACGTAACCATCAAGTATGGCACAAAGTGCATAAACCTCTGGATAGGGAACTCAAACTCCCACATACAAAACCCATGTTTCAAAACAAATCACAGTCATTTATTGAGTGTGAACTCACCATGATCATCGAGATCGGGGATAATATCACTCTTGATAAACAAACGTGCCTAGTCTCCCTTATCAAGGAAGTCGCAAACATTGTTGTTGGATCTTACCACACAGAGTGACTTTGTTAGTCCCAACCTCTTAAAACTATCAAAAATCTAAAAATAAAAAACAATTCAAAAATACAAAAAACATTGAGAAAACACAACAAAAATCAAAGGTACAAAGATCAAACATTGCAATCAGGTATTGTGTACACATGGATGTTTCTTTCTTCCCTTCCTTGTTATTCTTCTGCAAGTCTCCCTACCATTTTCATCCCTTCGGTGATGTTTTGGTTAGCTTATTCACATGCATTTTGTGACATTTATCTCTATGGTATCTGTTTGACCCTGGTCTTTTATCACCTTGGTAAATTAAAGAACGACTGACCTCTTAGAGATCCTATCACATTCAACATCTAATAAACTTGTTGCGAAGAACTTTTGGACATATTTGTTGACACTAGCCAATGTCATCATCACAATCACTTCCACCTCCTTCCATCAAGCCATCTGTGGTTCTTAACCCCTTGTCAAACAAGAGAGCTGAAATAAGTTTTCAGAAAGCAAAAGAATCAAAATCAATCAAAAATCAAAAGCTAAAAGCTACAAAGCAAAAGCAAATTGATATATTACTCTCTCTTGGGGTATTTCCAATAATCTCTATCGGGGCTATGGATTCTTGACTGGCAGTAGAGAAATTTTGTGATTAGAATTAAATACATCTCCGTCGGGGCGATGGACGTCTGGCTGGCAGCGGAGCAATGTACGGCTATCCTTTCCACCATCCATTCACAAAATCACCTTTCAAAATCAATCATCCCTACACATTGGCTAGGGTGTATTCACTTGTTGTCTATTAAATCTTCCCTTCAAGAGGTAATAAATTCCACGTGCACACACTGGATCTCTATGAGTAAACAGGATTAGTATGTTACCAAGTGTCTTTTTTGGACCTTGTTCAGACTCTTACTCTAGTCCATATCTTGTCTCATGATTTGTGCCTTTGGCTAATCACTTCTTCATCGCGAGGCTTCTAAGCTACATTCATATCATTCACATCATTCTTCTACTTCGTTCAGAACATCCATGTGTATAAGATTACTTTTTTCCATGTTTTAGGACACCCTTGTCCCCTTTCACAAAAACAATCTTCTCCTTCCTTTCTATCATGTGCTTTTAGGCCAACTTACGCTAGGGGCATCCTTGCTTCTTCTCAGCACTTCATTGGTTTATGTTCATCATCATGTTGAACCTATCCATAATGGCCTTGGGTCCCGCTTCTACCTGTGAAGAGTTTTCCTTTGAATACTCCCACCTAATCACTGGGGCATTTTTGCATCTTCACCTTTCTCATACGCATGTGGCCTTATGCCCTTGTACATCCCATCTATCACTAGGGGCATCCATGCTTCCTCATCTTCCTGTACATAGTTTTAGAAAATTTTCAAAAAAATCAAAACATTCAAATATGTTAGAAAAATCAAAACATTCAAATATGTTAGAAAAATCAAAACATTCAAATATGTTTAAGAAAACTTCTAAAAATTGAAAATCATCCTACAAAACGTCACTCTTTGGTTCTCACCTGTTCATGTGCATGACTCACGGATCATCTTGATCTACCTCCATCAACAAAAGTTAGGTTGCTTACTTCGTCTGTACTCTGGGGCACAATGAGTTTCCTGGTACTATTTCATAGTGCACATTACTTTTTCATCAGACTGAAGTGTCCTCCATTTTCCCTTTGCATGTATCCTTGCTTGGGGCACCATCATTAACCCTTGTCATTAATTTGAATACGTTGGAACTGAAGCTCGATAACAAAAACATACATACTTGTTTCTCTGTTAGGTTTAGCTTGTTTACTTTCTTATTGCATTGCATTATGTATGTTGCATGGAGTTAGGCATCTTTTACTTTCTCGTATTGCATTGCATTTGTATGTTGCATGGAGTTAGCATCTTTTACTTTCTTTACATTGCATATGTTTTTACTTTTGTATTGTATTGCATTTTGTATGTTGCATGGAGTTGGTGTTTTTAGCAATGGACATTTGTTCGTATATGGCTTTTCATGTCATACGACACTCGTTTTCATTATTTTTAATAAGGACCGATGATGAAGATCTCTAGCAATATGATGAAAAATAAAGTTGTTTAAAAGGCACTGGATGGATGTTAGCTCATTCCCCCTTTCTCATACTCCTTTTCTTCTATATCCCCTTTCTTTTCTTCTTCTTCACATTATCATTTCTTCTATTATCTTTCTGTCATCTTTTCGATAGTCGATCGAGTTCTTCTATCACCCCATCACCAATCGAGGGGGCATCCTTCATTATTCTCATTTTTCTTCTATCCCTTCAAGATTTTCTACTTGTTTATGCTTGTCTACTTTCTTTGAAGTGACGTCGCTTATGTCACCCCAAAGAGGGGCAAATGTAGACACCTAAAATATGCTTACACTTAGCATTTCATCCAATCCAATCAATTAACGACACTTCGTTAAATCCCCATACTTTGCTCCACTCTCGGATGCCCATTTACGACACCTTCTTGGTCATATTCCTCCTATAATCAGCTTATTTGGCTAATATCTCTCTTATTAGCTAAACATTCCTCCTTTTGACCATTCAAAACCTCCCTAGTTCTCTCTAGACCACTTCTATTGGCTTCGTAGGCTATCTATCAGTCACAATTGGTTATCCAGACCCCTCCCAACTCTCAATGAGTCTCTAATCACTTGCTAATCAAGTTTAACTAGCCTAATCCTAGCTTAACTAAGCCTAAAGCATGTTTATCCTAATCTAATCTAAAAGTGATTTTTGAGCTTTAGTCCCACATGCACCCAAATTCCAAATTCTCCAAGTGGAAAACTATAAATACAAGGCTAAGCCTACCCATTCAAACTACCACTTTACAGACAACTTTACTCACAAGTCCTCTCTCAAGCATTTTGGAAAGGCATTAGAAACCATTTGTGATAGCTTTAAGCTATAGAACATTTGGATCTTGGCCATACTCCATTGTTAAGAGCTCCCCCATCTTGCATCCATCCAATCCTAAGGAAAACAACTAATCACACAATTTGATTGCTTAGGATCTATACTAGGTTCACTTTCATTAAGCTTTCATGGAGTAGAGAGTAGTATGCATGTTAGTTTTTGATGTTTTTGTCAAAGTTATAATGATTTCATGTTAGTTTCTCTTGTTTAGCTCTAATCTTATGGTGCATGGATGAGTTAGCAAAGCTTTGAGGTTCTTTAACCTCATTCCATAGCTTTTACAACTTTCCATTGCACAAAATATGAGAAGAAATTGGAGTCCTCAGATAAGTGATGGAAGATAAGTTATTTGTCCATCTCATACTGTAAGCTCTTCCTTCCCAGTTTAGGATATTTGTCACCATATTGATCATCTCAAAAAAGTATGTGACCTTTACCAAATTGGTGAAATTTCTATAGAAAGAATAAATCATTCAGACATTACATGAAGAATTTGAGGACAAAGCATTGATATCGAAGGAATTGTCTTAAAAGAGTCAGAAGAATTACAAGGGATAGTAAGAGAAGCAACCGTAAAAGTGTCCACAGAAGTAAAAATAGAAGGATAAGTCTCAAAAGTGAATCGATGGTGTCCAATCTGGACCATGAATATGCAAAAAAATGTGAACTTTTAGTAAAATGGTCACACATAATGCAATTATGAAGAAGACAATACATCGGGCCATGATGATTCATAGAAATCTATGTTGCGTCCTCACCAAAAGAAGTAGAAAAGTCATGTTGTAGTGCAACCAAATTATGACTCAGATGGAGATGTATCAGAATAAAAAATTTACAACACACACAAAGATGATGTTGTTCTAATCTCCTAAACATCACAACCATAACAAAATATTTAGTTGATAGACTCTGTCACTAGAAAACATATGACAGGAGATAGGAATCTGTTTGATTCATTGAATGATCGACCTACTGGAGATTGGGTTTGAATTATAGACAAAAATGAGTATGCTATAGGAGGAATAAAAAATATCACCATTCCTCTTGGGATGAGAATATGTACTCTAATGAAGGTGCTCTATGTTCTGGGATTGACCAACTATCTCTTGTCTCTCTCTCATCTATTGAATCATAAGATGAAGGTGGAGTTCATAGTTCATAAAGGCATCAAATCATGTCTCATATCATGAGAAGGTACGATACTTGCTAGATATTTTTTAAAGGATAATTTATTTTCATTAGAAGCAGTTACTTTATCTTCCTCCATAGTAGAATCCAATGCACTTTGAAATTATTGATATGGACATATTTATGATGGCTTCCTCTATCAACTCAGTTAAAATAAAGATGATATGAGGACTTCATCCATTCTCCCATTCATTACTGCATTGTCTTGGATGACTGGAGGAAAAAAACATCAAGATCCATTTGAGTTGAGTACATTCCATGCCAAGAACCATCTTGAGGTCATGCATACTGATCTGTTCAGACCCTTTCTTGCTTTATTTCAAGGATTTCATTAATTCCAGTTGTTCATTGATGACTAATCTCACAAGACTTGGATTTTCTTTCTCTAAAATAAGAGTGAAGCATTTTCTAGTTTTCATATATTTTATAGAAGAGTTTTTTAGTAGAACAGGTAGCCCCGTCTTGTCCTCCACTCATATCAAGGGGGAATTCACATCAACTTAATTCTTGACATTTTTAAAGGAGTAAAACATCACACAACACTCGAATTACCCCTATACTCCCCAGAAAAATGATATTGCACAACGTCGCAATTAGATTGTCATAGAGATAGCTTGTTGCATACTTTCTATTATGAAGATGGAGAAAAAACTTTGGGAAAAGTTGTTATAGATAATTGTATATCTTTTGAACCATGAACCTACAAAGATCTTGTAGGATAAGACACCAGAAGAGGTATAGAGTAATCATAAGCCTTTTATTTATCATTTGAGAGTATTTGATTGTACTATATAAATGCACGTCCTGGATAATAAGAGGAAGAAGATTGATGCAAAGACAATTCAGTGCATACTTTTTGGGTATAGTTTATTAGTGAAATAATTTATTGTATGTAAAATTAGTTGATTTCCACAAACGTTCATGGGACTACACCCATCCTTGTTGTGCATGGTGAGGCTCCCATTATTGTATGTAAACTAATGTAATCCTATCTATTACTATCAAGTGGCCAAATAGATTGGGGATCACACATGGAAACTTCACTATACCTATGGTAAAGTGCTTGTATGGGGTACAAGGGAGGAAACTGCAGCAATGAGGGGTGAAGGAGAGAAATTAGAAAAGGAAGTTTATTTTTGTGAGTAGGAACAATAAAAATTCACACCCAATAACCGAGTAGTTCAACATTCGATTAGAAGAAAGAAACAATGAAGCATTTAGTAAGACTGAAAAACCCAGACACACAATTAGTTAGATTCATTCATCAAAAATACAAAGCTCTTTCTTGATCACTATACTTACAAAGTGCATATAAGAGAGAAAATAGAGGACACACAGGAAAAGGGAAATGGAAGAAATGTATATTTTTTTCTTATGTTGGTGATACAAATCTCAACACCCAAAACACAATTCATAATTTATACCAAAACTATCAAAATCAAGATTTTTTCAGGATCCTTTGGAATAGAGAAGCCATCCCAATTTATAGCAATGTGAATTGACTTTCACCTACCCCCCACATGACTCTTCATGATCTTATTCACTTGTGACTTTACATCTTCCTAGGAAATGAGAAATAAGTTCCCTTTTTATAAATTAAAGGGAGTTTTACAATTCAAATTTAGAAAGTCACTTAAGTGAATGAGACAAAATATCATGATTGGGTACAATGAAGAATTAGAAGGGGGAGAGAAGGAAGAGGGGAAAGAGAGAAGAGGGAATAAGTTTGTCATATTTGATGAAGAAACTCCTTGCGATGAAGAACTTTGCTGATTCACACTTCCTGATGAAAAGTTTCTGGAATGGGGTTCATTCCTTGAATTCCTTACTAAATTGAGCTATTGTAAGTGTCAACTTATCTACCTCTGGAATACAAATGCATAGCCCAACACCTTGTTCCATGTCCCTAGGAACATCGTTGATCTTATTGCATTGATTGAGCCATCTTTCATGATCATTTACAATTTTGAAATGCAACTTCTGATGTTGGCCAAGGACTCTAAGTTATCTTCATTGAAGGAAAGAGAGTCACCTCCCTCTTTCTTGACCAGCTCTTGGAAAGAAACAATGAGTTATTCTAATGATGAATCCTCAGTGAGTGGAGAGAACTCAAATTTCTAAACATAATTGTAAAAATCATCCATGATCTTAAAAGCATGTTGTCCACAAGAGTCCAACTCAAAGATCACACTTTTGAGCATTCCATATTTCATATCTATGATGTGGATCCAAACTTGAGACAAGTTCTCTGGAGTGGATGCAAACATGTTCTTATTCACAGAGGGTGTGAGATTGAAGGATCTCATCTCTAGATACTAGTGGGAACACCTCATCCAATTGATTCACCTATTTTGTAAACTCCTCTTTTCTTTGTTTACTTCTTAGAATGTTGTAAGAACGTACTTGATGAGAGAAATGATATCTATGGAAACAATGCCTTGCCTTGCTCAATGATTTTATCAATCCACTTCTCATTATCCTTCCATGCATCATGTATCCTTGTGATTTCTTAATCACCTTGAGATCAACATTGTTGATTGAAGGATGTATTCTATAGGAAGAGAAGATGATGAGTCAGGTTCTAAGAAGGGTTAAATGTGAGCACTGAGAAATTTACTTGTTCCTCCAATTGTATAATCATTTTCTTATATTCTTTTTCTGAGATGAGGAGGCAGGAAGAGGATTCCTTGAACATGTGAGAATCACCTTCATGTGAGGCTTGACCCAATGAGATGCGGGTCAACTCATAATCTGATGGAGGCATTTCCTCAATATGCTTTTCATTCTTAGGCCTTGAAATTTCAACATACTGATTACCTGAGATACCACTGAAGAAGTGGGATGTTGTCTGGGCCTTCTTTCTTCTCTTGGAATTCAGTTTTCCTGAGATTGCTTCGAGATTGGGCATGATAGCAAGCTACTTTTTTCTTGACTCACTCTCGAGAATTTCTTGAATCCATGGAAAAGTATATTCAGGAGTTGACATGATGTCTGTCACTAGAGCACCTTCAATAGCTTGTTGTGGGATCAAATCTTGATCACCGTGGGGAAGTTCTGGCCTCAGAGAAGACATACATAGATGCTTATGAAGAGAAAATGCTTCTATGAATCACCCTTCTTTTCTTGAGAAGTTTAATCACCCAACCATGCTTTTCTAGAGCTCACCCAACCAACTCACTGAGCTCAACAGCTCACTACCTTGAACAACTCACTAAGCTCAATCAACTCACCGGGGTGAAATGGATTAAAAATGATTGAAGATTTACAATGATGACCTCTATATCTCTTGACCATTTTTTGAATATCTTTTCAGACTGCACAATGTCTCTTGTTTTCCAATATTATGCCTTACAATGTTTTGTTTTACTCTTGTACACAACTGTGATCAAAATGATGCCTTAGAATCCTTGTGAAGGATGGATTAAATTTTTTGAGCTATGCCACCATCTTAAAACCCTATGAAGATGTCAAAAATTAGATGCATGAACGAAAATGGAGCCAACTGTAACTTTCTACACGTAAAATAAAGACTTTCTATTTTTAGTAGGTTGATCCAAGACATGCTATTTTGGGACATTTCACCCGTTTCGCTCAAATTTGAACTTCTTGATCATATGCCATACTTATTCAACTCCGTTGATGATGATTTTCCTATTTTTGGAAAATTTTTATATTTTTAGACAGTTGCCTTTGTTTTTTTTCTTTTTCAGCTTTTTTGCCTTTTCAGTCAAAATTGCCTAGTTTACCATTTTCAATGTTCACTGAGTGCATTGTTCTAAGGGGACTTACTATTTTTAAGGAAATTTTATATTTTTAGTAAGTAAAGAACCAGAGACTTACTATTTTTAGAAATACAATTTCCCACCTTGGTTTGCAATAAAAAAAACTTCATTGGAATAGGCTCGCTCTTGAGACCTTGTGCTAAAATTTTCAGCTCAATCACGTTTGCTGGAATGTCTGGAAACTGAAAAAACAAAAATCTAGGGCAAAAACAAGGGTTTTTGCCATTAAAAATTTATAGCAAATTTTAATTTTTTTACTTTTTCTTGAAGGCACCTGGGATGAGGAATGAACTATGAAAATCTCGTTCAGATTTGTTCACTGGATTGAAAGATATGATTTTTTCAAGTTTAAGAGCATACGAAAAACTCTGGAGAAATTTGGGCATGGTGTTTAGAAAATTTGAGGGCATAGGTTTAATTGAGGTTATACAACTTTAACATTCATTCATTCATAGAGGAAAATGGAGTGGAAAAGAGTTATAAAAGTTACAATTTTTAGTTTTTTAAAACTTGGAAGACAGTACTTTCCATTCACGGGAAAGGGCAGAAAAAGAAGCATGATGAGTTTAAAATGACTTAGCCAAAAATTTTAGGGGTTTTCCACCAACTTGAATGGGGATAAAATGGGGTACATTTTTTTTCCTAACTATCCAAAGGGATGGGATAGATGGGGTAGAAAAATGTGCCTTGATGTGAGGAGTGACAAGTGGCATAATGTGGTTTGATGATGGAGAGAGAGAAAGGGCTTAAAAATGCACCTTGCGAGAGCCTGAGACTCAGGTCACATGAAGAACCATGGCAAAAAGGACATGGGGACATTTTTTTGTCCCAACTGTCCCAAAGGGATGGGACAGATGGGGTAAAAAAATTTCCCTCACCCTAGGTTGATAAGTGGCAACTTATGATTACATGACGGGAGGGCTAGAAACTAGGTGCAAAAGCTTATCTTGCAGGAACTTTCAGGGTCATGTGGAGGTCCAAGGGGCATAAATGGGAATGGGTGAATTTTGTGTCCCAATTTCCCAAAGGGATGGGATATATGGGACATAGAAAATTTTTCCTTCACCACAGGGTGACATGTGTCCACTGTGAAAATGACTAAGTCCTGAAAGCTTACCTTGAGAGAGCCTTGAAGATGAAGTTTTAGAGAGCTCCTAGAGGAATTTTTCAGCACTATCTTTATATGAAATTGACTCCCAAAAAATTTTATGAGATGAATGGGATGGGTCCCATGATCTAATTCTTCCTGAAACTCCCCTAAAAGTATCCTTTTTTTCTCAGGATAACAAGGTGTATTTGATGAAAATGGGTTGTGGAAATAATCACCTAGGTCTTGTGAAAAATATGAAAGTACCATCATTTAAGTCATTTAATTATATTTCCAATGATATCTTGTTTGACCTCTAACTCTTTACGGAGCTCCTGGAATCATCTTCCCGAAGCTCAGACACTATTTTGAACTGCAAGCTCCTTCACCTTCAAAAACCCACTTTCACTGTACTTGTTCCTAAACCTTCAAATATTCCCTAAAATTTCCTAAATCACTTGAATATGTTATTAGGCTCTTCAATACACTTCTTGATGAATTTTGGGCCTTCAACTCTATTTTCCCAGAGGATGCACACCATGTTCCGAAAAGGCCAAAAATAACCTTTCTAGGCTTACTGAAGAATTCTCTTCACCAAAAAATGTCCTAATAATGAGATCTCCATAGAGGAAGATAAACAAAAAAAGAAAGAACAACATGAGAGGGATTTAGAATGACAAAGGAAAGTAGGGTTCTAGACAGTGAAAGCCGGAGAGAAGAAAAAGCCCCTAACCAGCCTGAGCTGAACTACAATAAAAAGACAAAAAAGGGGGTTCAGAACTTCAATAAGGAAACACCTGGTCTGGTGTCCTAAAACCCCAGTGACAGTGTTGCATGGAGCATGAATTAGAAATAAAGAAGACTTAGAAATGAAAAATCTAGTAAATGTGACTTTGGAGGTGGACGAACAATAAGGAACTGTAAAGATGAATATCATTCCTAAGGATCTAGCTAAGATCCCAAATGACACTAAGGAAGATGAGATAGATAATTCTCTAGACTTCATTGAGGAAGTGTTGGAGAAGAACAACATGAGTTCAGAAGAAGCATTACACACTCCAAGGGACAAAAGTAAAATATCAACCACAAAGGGAAACTCTTATTTCAGCAACAGATCTGCAGATCTACCTCCTTGCTTCAGCAACAGATCAACAGATACACACTTGATTGATAGTAAATAGAAAGAGAAAGAGGAGGGAGAAGTAACGCCAGTTAAAGAAGATGAGGAACTAACTTCTGGATTCAGAGAGGTCATTTCAAAAAAAAAACAAAAGAGAATGAAAGGATTTGAAATGATCCCAGAATCACTATACAGTGAAAAGAAAAAGAAACTTGACTATTGGGAAACTTCAACATCCAGAACTACTAGATCTTCTGCTAGAATACTGGTAGATTTTTGAAGTAGCTCTAAAAGAGGAAGACCCTCAAAGAAGACTCTTAGATCCAAGAGAATAGAGAGAGACATTGCAGATGAAACTCAACGTCAATTGAGCCATTAAGCAATACCAGCTCCCATTCCTATTTAATGAAGATTATCTCTTGGAACATCTGAGGTCTAAATGGAAACTCCAAATAGAGAATCATTAAGGAGTTACAGGAATCTAGTAGTCCTAGTATTTTGATTTTGTAGGAAACTAAGATGAAAGCTAAGATCCTTGAAATTAGTAAAAAAAATTTCTGGGAAAACTCTGACATGGCTGCGGTGGACTCTCAGGGAGCCTCTAGAGGTTTGGCTACTCTTTGGGATAAAAGACACTGTACTGGTATGATTCTTAATGCTAGCACTAATCATCTTCCTATTAAATTTCATGCTATTGAGAACAATAGTGAATGGATCCTTTCTAATATCTATGCCCCTAATACGGTTAGTGGGAGACGTAAACTCTAGACTGATCTTAAGATCTTTAGAACCCAGCATACTACAGCCAACTGGCTTATTATGGGTGACTTTAATTCTCCTCTAAACCCAGGTGAAAAATATGGAGGAATCTCCAGCTTTTCCACAGGTATGGAGGAATTTGCAGATTTTGTTGCTGATCTCAATCTCTTGGATGTGGATCTCCATGGAAATAAATACACCTGGAACAACAGAAGGTTGGGAAAAGATCTTATCCAAGTTAGACTAGATAGAGCCCTGATTTCTGCTAGTTGGATTCTCAGTCAGGACTTCCATCTCTCTTCACTACCCAGAATTGGATCGGACCACAATCTGATTGCCTTAAATCTTCTCAATTGGACTAAGCCCATCAGAAGCTCATTCAAATTTGAAAAGATGTGGATGGAGCATGATGACATTTATGACAAAATTAAAGAATGGTGGGTTTGGAATGGTGAAGGCACTGCTCAATATAGATTGATTCAGAAGCTCAAAAATGTTAAAAAACAAGTTAAAATTTGGAATAAAAGAGTTTTTGGTAATGTGTTTGAAAAAAAAAAAAGTTAAAACAAAAGCTCCAAGATCTGGAAATCAAAATGAATACAATGGGGAGATCTTTTGAAGACCAAACTGAGGAAAAGAACATTCTTGCAGAGCTGCATACGATTTGTAGTAGAGAAGAATCCTTATGGAGACTAAAATCTAGGGCTATCTGGCTAAAAGAAGGAGATAGAAATACAAAGTTTTTTCATATGACCACTTTGAAGCACAGAGATTGTAATAGGATTATGGAAGTGGCTAAAAGTAATGGCACTGTTATAAAATATCCCAACAACATTAAAGAGGAAGCTCTCAATTTGTATAAAAAACTTCTCAATGAGAGGAGTATCATTACTGATTCTCCAAAACAAAATTGAGGAGTAGAGATTTAAAGATATCACTAAAGCTGTCACACTTGAAGAACTGCAAAAAGTTGTGTTTACTTTAGAAGGCGACAAGGCTCGGGCCCGGATGGATTTTCTATTAACTTTTTTCAGAAATTTTGGGAAATATGCTCGGATGATCTTCTCAGAGTGGTGAATGAATTCTATAGAACTGGTGACCTTTTGAAAGAGCTGAATAACACCCACATTGTGCTTGCTCCAAAAAAAATGGATGCTAAGGACTTCAAAGATTTCAGACCCATCAGCCTTGTGAATGTTATCTATAGAATTTTTACCAAAATCATTGCTACCAGGCTTCAATTTATTATGAATGATTTAATCTCAAGGCAGCAGAGTGGATTCATTAAAGGTAGGATTATCCAAGATGGAGTGATTATGGTACATGAAACCATACACTCTATGGAAAATAACAAAAAAGTGAATATGGTCCTTAAGCTTGATATGAATAAAGCCTTTGATAAGGTCTCTTGGGTTTTTTTAGACAAAGTTCTAATTAAATTTGGCTTCCCTGCTAAATTTAGAAAAATTATTAAGGCTTGCATCACTACGGTCAGATTCTCAGTAGTGGTTAACGGTGAGCCGGTGGGATTTTTCACAAGTAGCAGAGGGCTAAGACAAGGGGACCCCATATCCCCCCTGCTCTTCATTCTTATGGCAGACAGTCTTAGTAGATCAATTGGTCAAGAAATTATTGACGGTCTTCTGATAGGTTCAAAGCCCACTTCCATTAGCCATGTAGCTTCTCATCAGCAATTTGCGGATGATACAATTCTTCTCTTAATGGCATCCATCCTTAAAGCTAAGGCTACCAAAGCTATTCTGACAACTCTATGAAGCTGCTTCTGGGAAAGAGATCAATTATGATAAAAGCTCCATTTTCTTCTTCAATACGCCTGAGGAAAGACAACTTAAAATTGCAAAAATTCTGGGATGTAAAATAAGTGCACTTCCAGCCACTTACTTAGGACTCCCTCTGGGCACTAAAAAAGTTTCTACCAAGGTGTGGAATGATTTGTTGGAGAGATTTCAAAAAAAAATGGCTGGATGGAAAGGAGCCATTCTTTCTAGTGCTGGTAAATGCCTACTCATTAAAAGCACTCTTCAAAACCTGCCTATCTATATAATGTCTCTTTATAAGATCCCTGCTACCTTCAGAGAAAAAATTGAGAGGATTCAAAAAAACTTCTTATGGCAGGGCATGGAGGAGAAGTTTAAATATCACTTAGTTGTTTGGGATAAGGTTTGTAATCCAAAATCTATAGGAGGCCTGGGCATAAAAGACATCAAGAAAATGAATGAGGCTCTTATTGTGAAAATGGGCTGGAGAATGCTAACTGAGAAGCAACCCTGGATAGAATTAATTAAGGCTAAATACCTTAATCAACAAGTTGTCTCTTCTTTTCTTCAAGATGAGCATCTTCCTTATGGTTCCATTTTTTGGAATAACTTAGTGAAGAGCAGAAATTTCATAAAACAAGGAAGTAAGTGGAAAGTGGGAGATGGTTGTGATATAAAATTCTGGGATGATAACTGGTTTAATGGCAGCCTCATGGACAGATTTGGAGCAGTCAAAGACATCCTTGAAAGCAAGTATGGCACTAGAATCAAGGATTATATTGTAAGAAAGGGCAACAAGAAGAAATGGAAAAAACTTACTGTGGATAGAGATGATCTGACCCAAACTATTTCCTCCCTGCAAGATCAGTTGGACCTTATCCCCTTAAGTCAGCTCGAAGTTAAGGATGAGTTGGTCTGGAGCAGTTCTATTGATGGGAACTACTCTGTTAAAACTGGCTATAATACTTTCTTTGACAATAGTCAAACTGAGTTTAATTGGAGTAGAATTTGGATGAAGGAGCTAACACCTAAAATTAACTTTTTCTTTTGGCTTGCTCTCAGGGGCAGAATTCTTACCACTGACAACCTGATAAGAAAAGGTTTTATAATGCCTAATAGGTGTCATCTGTGTAAAAAAGACTCTGAGGATATCAGTCATTTGCTTATCCATTGTGAATATGCTACCAAAATGTGGAGTTTTTCCCTTTCTAATTTTAAAGCTTCCTGGGTGGTTCTGAGGGATTTCAGTCAGCTCTGGACACAATGGAGCCCACCCTACAAACATTGTGTTGTGAGAAGGCTCTGGAATTTGGTAATGCCTCATATTATTTGGAGGATATGGAAAGATAGAAATGATATCATCTTTAGAAACAGTAAACAAAATTATAAGCTCAGTATTGGGAAAATTTCTAATGCTATTAAAGAGAATATTGCTAGATTTAAACCCCCCAAGAACAAGAGTTATCCAGAAAATGAAGAGCATATCTTGTCCCAATGGCAGATTGGAGCTGACAATATCTGAAATAATTCAGGTAATAATATTGATAGATCTTTGATACACTGGCATCCTCCTGATCTTAACTGGTATAAGTTGAACTTTGATGGGGCCTCTAAGGGTAACCCTGGAATTGCAGTGGGGGGAGGAGTGATCAGGGATCATAAAGGTAGTTTGGTGGCTGCTTATGCCGGTAAAATGGGAATACAAACTAATCATTTTGCTGAAGCATTATCTGCTTTATGGGGCCTTAGAATTGCTCAGACTCATAATATCCAAAATCTCATTCTGGAAGGAGACTCGCTCAATATAATCAATCATCTTAATCAGTGTTCGCCCCCAAGTTGGAACATCAAAGACTTCATCTTGGAGTCCATAAGTATTTTCCAAACCTTCAATAATATTCAGATCAAGCATACTTACCGGGAGGGTAACAAGGTGGCAGATGCATTGGCTAACTATGGCATAAATGTTAATCACATTATTTGGGATAATAGTGATCACATTCCTGAGCAGATTCAAAACAACATACAAGCGGATACTTATGGGCATACAAATTTGGGATAAGATTAATGAGCATTTGGAGTGGGTCTTTATGAATAAGACTTTCACATGCGTGGATAAGTTTAAAACAATGCTTAAACAGATATTGATGGGCATTCAAGGTTATATAAAGTATAATGATGATTTAAAGTGGATTTATCTAAAGATTAAAGCCACACATGCGGGAAATATTATGCCTATAACAGCTATTAAACAATTTTTTATGGATTTTCAAGTCTGTGGTAAGGCTGATGATGATCTGGAGTGGATTTCAAAGGGGATTGATGCTCATGCATGCGGGATCTCACAGGTACAGAGCAACAATAACGCAGGCATTCGTGGGAAGTGCTATGACAGCAACAGATACACTATTCATCATTACCATAGAGTGATAAAAAATAGAGAAAGGTGGGTTGGAAACTGTGGGTACTGTCGAATTACTCATAGGGATTTTGAAGCTTACACTGTCAATCACTTAAGCCCGGTGAAAATGGGAGGAGCCCCTTGTCAGATCGAGCCCAGCGTGGACCCGGAGTGGAAAAATAATGAAGAGCTTTGGAATCTTCTCAACCAGGGAGGCATCACTAATTTCATTGAGAAGATACAGGGTCATGACCAAAGCATCTCCATTCAATTTGTGAAGGACTGGAAAGACCGCAAAGTTGAATATGGAGGACAGAAAATTTTGATCAATGAAGAGTTAATCGCCGAAGCTACTGGCCTTGGAATGGATGGGTACCGATTTTTCAATAAAAGGATTGACAGGCCGGCTGAGGAGAGGAAATTTGTGGAGGGAAATGAGAAACTGGTTTTTGTCATGGTGGGTCTGCAAGTCAGCTCTATCCCTCCGCCTTTTGACGAGGTCACCCGTATGATGGTGAGATACATTTCTTTAGAGGGGAGATTTGTCACAGTGCCCTTAAAGCATCTTGTGTTCCTCAATCACTTCTGCAGAAATTACACGGTATGCTTCCCTCATTATTTACTTAATTCTCTTGAGCGCTCCATCTTGGAGTTCCAAAAACATGCTCGTGTGGTCCCTTTGCATCAAGGTCTCATTTTCTTGTTGCATAAACTGTGTCTTCTTAAGCTTCCTGGCATTCCAACCTCCCCCATCTCTGTTCCTTCTTTTCCCACCACCGCTGCCGATACCACTCCTTCTATCCCCATCACCATGGCTGCTACCCCTTTGACTTCCTTCTCAGCTCCCCCTATCATCCCCCCCACCTCTGCTCCCACCCCTTTCACCTCCACCTCGAACAGGCCTATAACTAGATCTTCTAAAAGGCTGAACCTGGATACCCCTGTTTCGGGGAACGTGCCTCAGGACTTGGAGGTTGCTCATAATCTCCTACACATTAGTAGCATGGGTTCTCAGGAGACACATGCTGAGAGCTCCACTAAAAGGTTGGAAGCTTTAGAAACTGACATGTTGCTGCTGAAAGAAGAAGTAAAAAACTTGTCTAAGCAAAAAGGTAAGAGAATGAAGGAGGAGGAGGCTGATATTGACAACAATCAGGTTGAAGATATCTACAAAAAAATTTACTCCCTGGAAACCAACTTGGAAAAACCAAGACTCACCATGATCATAATATGGCTATATTTAGTGCAATTGAGGAGTTTATTGAGCAGCATGTCTGCTACGTCTCTAATCTCAGCGGCATACCAGCTACTCTTTGGGGCACGGAAAAAGAAAGCAAACAAACCATTCAACAGCTGGATACTACTGACCCTACTCACATGATGACATTGGCTATGTTCACCTCCTGGCAGACTATCAAATCCAGAATTGCCAAAGCCGCCAAGAAGTAATTGTGGATCTGCACTGTTCTTGCTGACTTCTGTCGTGTTTTTTGTTGTTTTGTTGCTATTTTTTGGCTGCTCTTTTGCAGTGTTTGAACTGGTTAGTTGTTTTGGGGTAACTGACTCTTTGGTTACACTGGATTTTTATGTCTTATCTAGATCTTGATCCTTCTTATAATGTTTTTCACTCCTATTCTGGCTTCTAGGCCCCCTTTTTGTATACAAGGGTATAGTCCCTTTCAAAGCCCAAGTTAGGATCTCAAGACTGAGTTGAGGGTATTTAGTTGCTTATGTAGTCTTCAAGATGTCTTGCAGAGATAAATCTTCCAAATCTGCCATATACTCATCATCACTTTTACTAGAAAGGTCATTGAATTGAGATTCAAGAAGAGGATTGAAAATATGATCCAAACATGTCCATGATTCATTTAAAACATCCTCATTTTCCTACTCTATGATTCTTGTCATCAGAGGGTCACCTTTTTGCAAGAATGGGCATACTTGGTTCTCAACATTCTTTGACAAGAATAATATATCCAAGTGACGCGTGAAGGGTACACCTTTGAGATCAAGATCCATTTCATCATATTCATGATGGGAATTAGAGAACCATGTTAAGGGATAAAAATATTCAATTTCATCTTGATCATTTATTGTAGCATCTTCCTTCTCACATGGGAAAGGAAAAAATTCATACTCATCGCGATGATCAACATTGCAATTCTTAGCTGAGGATAGTGAAATCAGTTCCTTAGAGATGTATTGTTCAATTTTCTCATCCTCCTTGATTTCTAGAAAGAAATTGAAATATTCCATTTTTTCATCTGTGATTGAGTTGAGAAGATGATTTTATTCTTCAACTATCTCCATTTCATCATTCAAAATTTCTCCCTCTCTTGATTATTCAAAATTGGAAAGAAAACTATTCATGATCACCTCAAATTCATCATCTTGAGTCCAGAATGAAGGATTTATTTCTCATACTTCTTAATTGTAGGTGAAGTCTTTGGAAAACAATGAACCATTTATCGTATAACAAGAATATTCCTCTATTGAATCCATTTTTTCTCCAATAGGTGGTGCCTTGAACCAGAATGAGTTGATGAGTGGAGTTTTAACTATCATGTCTTCTTCATTATCCTCGAAGGTTTTGATTTGATTCTCATGAGAAGGTTCAAGGATATGGCATTCATCATAATTACATAAGAATCTTCTAGGGATGAACACCTCGTATTACGAACATCCATTAGGATATTCATGAGTTTCTTCTATCTTAACATTACAAATTGCCTCAAGATGTTCATAACTTATTTGTAAGGCCATTGCATACATCTAAAATTCATGAAAAGATTATAAATCAGAATTTCCTTCTTCTACACTATGGAGCCTTTGCACATACTCTCTTCTAAAAACATCCATTTCTTCATCTCCATATGTAAGAAAATAAACCAAAGGAAGGGAGATGAAAGGAAATGTCATGAGTTTCTTGGTTAGATACAAGAAGTCTAAAATGTTACCTTCAGTAGATTCTACACCCTCATGCATTTCGTACAACATTTCATATCTTTTATGAATTCTCTTCATCCATTTATTATATTATCAATCATCAAAAACATAAATTCCCATTTTCTTTCCTATAACAACACTCTTTTTGAATTATACCCACCCTGACTTGATGATGGGGTCTTCATAAATAATAATCTTCTCCATTTTGGAAAGTATTTTCCTAGATACTGTAGAGATGGTACAAACCTTATTTCTATTAGCTCATTTTGAGATTTTTTTGCAAGAGATGTTCTAGAATAATGGCTCATAAAAAATTACATTTCTTCATAGTCATCATCTTATTCTTCTTCACTGTCACTCATTGGTACCAAACTCTAATCTTGAAACTTTTTCATTGTATTCCCAAAAATTAACTATGACATGGATTCATTCCTTGATGGATTCACCTTCAAAATTTGATTTTTTATGTTTTATGTTTTTTGTAATAATATTTTTTTTTGTATGTGTATATAGAGATATTTGTGGGTGCACATGGGAAAATTTCTCCCCAGCGTAGTCTCCAAAAAATGTTGGTGAAATAATTTTTCATATGACAAATTAGTGATTTCCAAAAACATTCATGGGGATGCACCCCTCCTTATTGTGTATGGGAAGGCTCCCATTATTGAATATAAACTAATATAATCCTATCTATTTTTGTGGGGTGGCCAAATAGGTCAGGGATCACACATGAAAAATTCACTGAACTTGTGGAAAATTGCTTGTATGGGGTACAAGGAAGGAAATTGTAGTGATGTGAGGTGAAGGAGAGATTAGGAAAGAGAAGGTTATTGTTATGAGTAGGCACAAGATAGAATTCACACCCAATAACTGGAGTAGTTCAACATTTAATTAGAGGAAAATAACAATGAAGCCATTTAGTGAGACTAACAAAACCAGACACACATATTATTTAGATTCATTCATCAAAGATACAAAGCTCTTTCTTGATCACTATACTTACAAAGTGCATAAAAGAGGGAAAATGGATGAACATATGAAAAGAGGAATGGAAGAAATGTAGTTTATATTTCTTGTGTTGGTGATACAAAATATCAACACCAAAATCACAATCCACAATTGCTACTAAAGAACTAAAATTTCAGGATTCTAGGATCCTTAGAATGGAGAAACCATCCCAATTTATAGCAATGTGAATTAAACTTTCATCTACCCCCCACATGACTCTTCATGATCTCATTCAACTTGTGACTTTACATCTTCCTAGGAAATGATAAATAAGTCCACTTTTTAAAATAAATTAAAGGGACTTTTACAATTAAACTTTAGAAGTCACTTAATGAATGAGATGAAATATCATGATTGACTGTACGATGAAGTATTAGAAAGGGAGAGAATAAATAGGGGGAAAGAGAGAAGAGGGAAGAAATTCATATTTGATGCAGAAGCTTGCAATAAGAATTTTTTTGATTCAAATGCTTGATGAGAAATTTATCACTTAAGATTCATGTATTGATCATAAATTCTAATGTCTTTAACTTGAGGGACTCATAATGATCTTGATTGAACTAGAGACTCAACCAACCTCTTTACGACTAAATCCTGGAAGAAAAAAATGATTTATTATGATGAGTGAATTCTCAGTGAATGGTGGTAACTCAATTTTCTAAACAATAATTGAATAAGACATCATTCAAGATATTAAATAATGTTGAAAAGAGTCCAACTCAGAGATTCATTTTTTGAATTGTATATTTCATATCATCATGTAGATCCAAACTTGAGAAAGTTCTCTGAGTGGATGTGAACACATTATTAGTTGCTTGAAGTTGAAAAATTCGAAAGGAAAAATCTTAAGGAAAGAGGGGAAAAAGACTAGGACAATCTAAATTTACCATGCTTTTACGAAACTCATGAGGTTTTTCTGTTATTTATCTTGAGAGAAATTTTGAACAGGAGAGTTCATCTACTAAGAGACCTCTTGGAAATGGAGTCTGTGAACATATGGCGAATATCCCCAGAACCAGTTTCAATCCAAAGGTGAATATACTTAGGGTTTGTGTGCAAATGTTTCTTATCCTGAGGGAAGGCTGCAGAATGCGTGACTAAAGGATTTTTATCAGTTTAGCAAGGTTGTCAACACACGTGAAAACACTCAACTTGTATATTGTGCAAACAAAAATGCTGAACGTTAACAGGAATGATTTGTTGTCAACGCATCAAAATTGACTGCATCTGACAAAAAATTTCTAGGACATCTCAAGGTCCATGTTATTTGCATTGAACATCACCCTGAGTCGATATGCCTTACTTGCCTAGTCCTCCTTAGAACATCAATCAAACTTCTTCTTATCGCATTCAGTGGACATTTATTAGTCGTGCGTCTGAGAATAATATTGTAGACCTAAAGGCTGCAAATTTGATGAATATCTATAGGACTACATTAAATGTTATTGGCCTGCATTGTTTTTCACAAGTTTATTAAACTTGAAAATAGATATGCCCCTAGGTGTGTATGAGTGAAGTAAAGTCATTCAATCTTGAATGTTCTATGGATTAATAGGGGATATATTATAAGCGTAGGCGAATCAACCCCTAAAAAAAATTTCTTAATTTTTAGGGTGTGAATCAGGTCACTAATCTTACACAGTGCCAAAATGTTTCACCTTTTCAAATTTTGCTAAAATGCAATATTCACCATATTAGGAATATTTTTCACTAGTCAATAATTAGTAGCAAGAGTTGCAATAATCAATGTCATACTTGATTTGAGAGAAACGATATCTAGAAAGAATGCCTTTTTGCTCAATGATTTTCTCAATCCATTTCTTGTTGGCCTTCACAACATCATGTATGAATTGTTATTTATTAATCACCTTCTGATCAAAACTACTGATCAAAGGAATGTTTTCTACTAGTGAGAGAATTTATATTTGAGTTAGGTTCTAAGAAGGGTTGAATGTGAGCATTGAGAATTTTACTTGTTCCTCCAACCTGTTAATTGTTCTTTAGTATTATTTATTTTGAGCAAAGGAAGGAGGCGGGAATAGGATTCCTTGAATAGGTGAGAATAAATTTCATGTGAATCTAAAACACTAATGAGATGTGGGTCAACTCATAATCTAATGGAGTCATTTCCTCAATAGTATTTTCACTCCTAGGCCTAACAATTTCAACATACTGATTACCAAAGATACCATTGAAGAAGTTGAGATGTTGTTTGGGCATTATTTTTTCATCTTGGACTTTAATGTTCCTAATATTTCTTTGAGACTTTGGGTATGATAACAAGATGTATTGTTCTTGGACCTCTTGAGCATTTCTTGAATCCATGGAAATGGATCTTTAGGAGTTGACATGATGTTGATTTACTCATAAGAACCTTTTAGTAGCTTGATTGTGGAATCAAATCTTGATCAATGTGGGGAAGCTATAACCTCAAAGAAGACATAGCTAGATGCTTTATGAGAAAAATATGCTACTATGAATCACCCTTTCTTGTCTTGAGAAGATTAATCCAATTGAATTCTCAACCAACCATAGCTCACCTAGCTCATAGCTCAACCAGCTCACTGAGCTCACTCATTTGACTCACAGGGGGGAGTCAATGGATTCAACCATTTGAATATTTATAATGATCAAATTATGGATATCTTGAGCAATTTTTTTTAATATCCTATAAGACTACACAATGTCTCTTGTTTTAACAATGTTGCACCTTGTGCAATGTTCTTCTTTACTCTCGGAGACATAATTTGACCAGAATGATGCCTTGGTAATCCCTGTGAAGGATAAATTACCTTTTTTGATATGACCATTAAAACGTTGTGAATATGTCAAAAATTATTAGGTGAATGAAAATTGAGCCAACTGCAACTTTTACTGCACCCAATAGGGAGACTTTCTATTTTTAGTAGGTCCAAAATCAGACCTATGCTATTTTGGGATGTTTCACTATGTTTTGCTCAAATTTGAAATTCTTGATCATCTTGCATACTCAATTCAACTCTATTTAAGATCATTTTCTATTTTTGGAAACTTTCTATTTTTAGATATTTGCCTTTGCTTTTTGTTTTTATTCTACTTTTTTGCCTTTTTGACAAAAAATTCCTAGTTTATCATTTTCATTGTTCACTGAAGTGCATTGTTATGAGGAAATTTTGTTTTTTTAGGAAATATTCTATTTTAGTAAGTGAGGGAGCTATGATAATTACTATTTTTATAAATTTCACTTTCCCACCTCAGATTGCAAATGAAAAAAGCTTCATTGAATAAGCTCACTCCCGGGACCTTGTGCTCAATTTCACCTCGATCCATCTGCTGGAATGTTGGAAAAGGAATGAAAATAGCATCTAGGATCACAAACAAGGGTTTTATACCATTAAAAATTCACATATTTAAACCATATATTTTAGCTAAAGGTCTTCTGGCGAATGAGATGAAGGAATTGTGAAAATCTCATTCAGATTCATTCACTGGATTGAGATATGAATTTTTCTAGTTTCAGAGCATATAGAAACTCTGGAGAAAATTTGGACATGATGTTTAAAAATTTTAGGTTTATTGAGGTTATTACTAGTATCATTTATGGAATCATGAGAAAATATGGAGGTGATAAATTAGTTATAAAAAGTTTTAAAACTTCTCAACAACACTTTCCATTCATGAGACAAGAGAGAAAGAAAAAACAACTTGTGAGTGTAAAAACTTAGTGAAATTTTTTGTTTTCGAACTTCATTGGAATGGGAACATTTTTTTTCCCAAATTTACCAAAGGGATGGGAAAAATAGGGTAGAAAAATGCACCTTATGTGAGCATGACAAGTGGTGGGGTTTGATTTTATGAAGGAGAGAGAAAAAGCTAGCAATTAACACTTGGGGGATGAGACTGGGTCACATGAAGAACCATGACAATAAGGTGTGGGAAATTTTTTTGTCCAAACCATCCTAAAGGGATGGGACAAATGGGGTAGAAAAATTTCCCTGATGTGGAGGTGACAAGTGGCAAGGTGGATTTGATTGAGGTGGAAAGGGGAAAGGGCTTAAAAATGCCTTGTCAGCTAGTTTCAAGTCATATGAAGAATTTCTCACAAGAGCCAAGAAAATCATGGGGTGAATTTTAATGTCCCAAATTTCCTAAAGGGATAGGAAATATGGGGTATAGAAAAATATTCCCTCACCCTGGGTTGACAAGTGCAAGTTGTGATTGAAAATTACGGGAAGGGCTAGAAACTAGGAAAAAGAGTTTAAATGATCACGGAGCTTCAAGGTCATATGAGGTCCAAGGTGCATAACTGGGGTTGGGTAAATTTTCTTGTCCAAATGTCCCAAAAAGGATATATGGGACATAAAAATTCACCATCAACCTTAGGTTGACATGTGTCCACTAGTGAAAATGGCTAAGTCCTGAAAGCTTACCTTGAGGAGAGCCTTGAAGACAAAGTTTTTAGAGCTCTAGGAGGACATTTTTATGAAACTTATATTAAATGAAATTGACTCCAAAAAAACTTATGAAATGAATGGGATGGGTCCCAAGATCCAATTCTTCATACAACCCCCTTAAAAATATCCTTTTTTCTTGGGATAACAAGGGTGAGTTTGGTGAAAATGAGCTGTGGAAAGAAGCACTTTGGTCTTGTGAAAAATATGAAAGAAATATCATTTAGAGAATTGAATTATATTTCCAATGATATATTTTTTTACCTATAAATCTTTATGGATCCCCTGGAATCATCTTCTGAAGCTCATACACTATTTTGAACTGTAAGCTCTTTCGCCTTCAAAAAACCACTTTCACTATACTTGTTCCTAAACCTTATAAATATTCCCTAACCTTTCCTAAATCACTTGAAATATGTTATATAATCTTTAATACCAATTCCTGATGAATATGGGCCTTTAAATCTATTCTGGAGGATGCAAACTTGTCTCAGAGAGGCTAAAAATAACATTTATAGGATTATTGAATAATTCTCTTTTAAAAGTATTGCTCCTGAAAGAAGTGAGTCACCATGTCTGAAAATTTCCAAAATTATAGAAATTTTATACAAGACATATGAGGGATTACAAGGGTCATGAAAATAATGGCACAGAGGGAAGCAAAGATCATTAGAGTAGGTGCTTAGGAGGGTTTTCAATATTTTTTTTGACACTAGGGTATAATTGTCATGTTTCAACATTGAATTTTGCCCTTACAAAAAAACATGACAACATAATTTTATCTCAAATGCATATTGTCTCATGGATCCCGTGAAAAAGAAGATATATGAGAGTAGAGATCTATTTTTGTGACAATTCATAATTTGACTCATTTCCACAGAAAGAAGAGTCAGTGTTGACTTCCTCTTATAGATTCCTCTCACAACCAGATGATGAGCATGAAGATTATTCACAAAAGAAAGATGAGCTGCAAGGAGTATTGTTCGTTGATATTGGTAATTTGGAAAAAAATTATTCATATAATTAGTAGCATCAATGTCCAAAGTGGGCCTAAATAACCATGAGGGACTCCCACCTGAACTCTCTTCTATACACTTCATAAGATGTCAGAACGATAAGATAGGCGAGAAATGAGGTAAATCTCACACTCATGAGTTCATTGGGTGATAGAACCAAACCATATATAGTTCATGAGGCATGCTGGAAGAACAATGGACTGATCATGGGGGTGAATCAATCCTTTAAATACTTTATACTATTCAAATTATATTTCTTAAAACATAAACCATTCATTGTTCAACCATTAATATGTGCACATACAACATTCATTCAAATAGGCATAACCATGAGAGAGAGAACCATAACACAAGATATAAGTGGGAAACCCTAAAGGGGAAGAAAAACCACTAAAAAAACTTCTAATTACTATTATTCAAATAAAAAGTATTTAGTGAAGCAAAAACTTCACAAGGAGCACCCACCCCTAATTTAGTAGAGCACCAACCCTACAAAGAGCACCAAACCCTAGTTTTAGTGAAGTGCCAACTCCACAAGGAGGATAAAAACCCCTAAGATGATAAAGAACCCACTCAACCAAATTTTATGAAGATATATGATGTATTTTTTCTACAAAAACTTATGGAGATCACTGATTCAACTTCACACACCTTCAAACCCTTGTTCAAACCCTCTCTTCTTCAACTCATTGTATCTCTAGTTTCATCACTTGTTTGGATTCAATCCCTTGAACATATTATCTCTAACACTCCTCAAAATTTCACACACCTCCTCATATTAAAATAGATTCCTTCATACCTATTTCCGTCACACATTTTGGTCACACATTTTCCCTCTCTCACAAATAGTACAAATTTGAATTCAAACATGCACTTTATACCCTTATATTATTTAAAAAATATCATAGGTCAGTTATTAATCATTAGTTAGAAAAAAAAACTCAAAAATATAACACCATACTCATATAACTTCATAAAATGGACCCATATAGGTCGGCCATGCTCAAATGCACCAAAAACAAGCTCAAAAATAACTCAAAACCCCATCACCTAGATGACTAAAAACAAAAAACACCATCACCATGATTATTAAATCTCAAAAATTCATTAAAAATGTAAAATATGACATAAAAACACTATTAAGGTCATTACATTATCTTTCACCAATAAAATTTATCATAACACTCCAAGAAGGCTCTTATCCTTCACAAAAAAATTGTTTCCAGGAACCGGTCTTCACCTTTGGGCCTCAAGATCACCGAGTAACATCTAAAATATGGCATGTATCCACTCATTGGAATACTAATGACCTGAATATCACATCCATGTTTTATAGAGATCATGAAACATCCATAAGTGCAAACCACGCCAACGTTCCTCAACACCAAACTGAGCTGCCCAGAAAGTAGTTTTAGAAACATAACTAGTTTACACCATTACTTCCAATTTCAAGGCCTACAAATTAATTTAAAAGAAAAAAATTAATCCCACTTCACTCTCCAACTGATATAAATCATCAACAATCCATCTCATGTGTCTTCTACCTCCATCTTCTAGCCAAAGCAATTCTATCCTTAAAAAAACCAACCTTCTTCTTCACAAATTGAGCTGGATGTCCTATAAAATATCATCATCATGAGCTACAACCATATACATTATAAATATCTCTAAATTTATATTTACATAACATCTTAAATTTACTTCCAACTCCAAGTGGAAGTTCCTTCTACCAGGTCCATCTCTAAAAATTGCTCAAAATTGCTCAAAACTACCTTAAGACCAGTCTTCATAAATAGGGCACACTTTGAAATTCTATGAATCAAACATGATCTAAAACCATCATAAAAATAAATTAAAACTCCCATACTAAAAACAATTTCAATTTATTTCACAACTCCTTTGGAAAACTTTGTCCCAAACTGAACTTCTTCAGAAAATATCCTATTTAAGTGAGGTCCATCATAAATACATTCTCTATCATATATTTTTAAATATGGAGGAGTCCTATACAACATTAAATAATCATAATTCACAATAAATCAATTTTTGGAACTTACCAAGAAAATATCTCCTACCTTTTGAGCTAGGGTTTCAAGCACATAAAAAGTTGTTTACCTTCTTAACATTCGTTCATAAAAATGTGACAGATGAAACCACTCCATTATTTTTATGAAATATTATTTAACTAAATGGAAAATAATACCTAAAATCCAAAATGGTCCCATGAAAATCACACAATTCATAGTGAGCATAATAAGTTGTAATTTGAGCTGGAAATTACCTTTTCTTGGACCCTATTCTACCTAAAACACCATAACTTGCAAAATATTCTTTAGAATGACTTTAAAATTTTCCTCAAAAACTATATGACACCCATATGAACCATCTAAAATCATCATGTTATCTCAGATAGCTCTAAATATTCTCAAACCATCTCATTTTCATGACTAGACATTAGGGTTTTGCATGGATTAAGCTAGGATCAGATGAATAAACATTTTAAATTATCATGAAACCTCTAAATTTTTTCATAAAACCATTCATAAATAATTTATCACTTAAATATATGAATCCATGATCTCATATGACTCTATATCACCTCATTAGATCTCTAAGAACCTAGACTAGGTCTAGATGAACACCTATAATTAGTTCTTCAACCTATACATGCACTTTGAAACTCATGTAAGTTCCTAAAAACTCTCCCAACATGATATCCATGATAGTAACATGATCCTCAAGCTATAAATAATCCTTTGACTCTTTTACATCATCCTCTTTGTCATTAATGAGCTTTTACATCAATGACAATACCTAAAACTCAACATGCCAACATGACACTCAGTTAGACAGACTGGAAAAAGGCCATGGATGTAGAATATGACTCCTTGATTTCGAATCATACATGGGAAATTGTTGATATTCCTATAGGAAATAATTCCATTAGATACAAGTGTATTTTCAAAACAAAATACACGGTAGATGGATCTATCGACAAGTACAAAGCATGACTAGTTACAAAGGGATATGCTCACCAGGAAGGAATTGAATATGATAAGAACTTTGTACCAATTATGAAGATAAAAAACATCATATTTGTCTATGCATTGGTATAAAAATAAGAATGTAAAATTTAATAGATGGACGTAAAACGTTCTTTCTTGAATGGTAATCTCAAATAAGAAGTATACATGACCCAACCAAAAGGATTTATTGATGAGAATCATCTTCATAAGGTATGTCTTTTAATTAAGTATATTTATGTACTTAAACATGCACTAGGGTATGACACATTAAAATATATGATCACCTATTGCAACATGGATTCACTTGTCTCCCATCTAATTCAAATCTATATATCCAAAATATAGGCACAAAGATTATAATCTTGCTTTTGTATGTAGATGATCTTGTGATCACATGGAGTTTAGACAATCTTGTCAAAGATATTGAGAATGATTTGAAGAAATCCTTCGACATGAAAAATTTAGGGCTAATTCATTATTTTCTTGGCTTGGAGATATGACAGAAGAAGAGTCATATTTTAATCACCCAGATGAAATATGCCAAGACACTCCTGAAAAAGTATGGCATTTCTAATTTTAAACCTATACCCACTCCAATGATTTTTTTTTAAAACTTTCTATATTTTAGGATTCACCTAGAGTAGATGGTACTCACTACATAAAACTTCTTGGGAGTTTCATTTATGTAACATATACGAAACCAAACCTTTATTTTTTCGTGAGCTACCTTTCCAGATTCATGCAGAAGGAAAAGAAATGTCATTGGGTAGTAATGAAGCATGTGTTGAGATATGTCCGAGCTACTATTGATTATGGTGTGGAGTATCAAAAGGAATCTCAAGATTACTTACATGGATATAAAAAATCAAACTATGCTAGAAATGTTGATGAAAGGAAATCAAATGTAGGTCATATATTTCATCTCGGGTATGGACCTATCTCATGGATTAGTAAGAAGTAAACTGTTGTTACTCTCTTGTCCACTAAGGAAGAATGTCATGTTACACAAGGATATGTGTGCAAATAAATTTAGTTACTTCACATTTTCAAAGATATGGGAATTTATGAAGAAAATCCACCCATCATTCACTGCAACAATCAATGTGTATCGAAGCTTGTTAATAATCTAATTTTCCATGAGAGAACAAAGAATATTGAGGTCGAATGTCACTACACCTAGCTCCAATACTAACCCAAAAATTTTCAGATTAGGCAAGGTGAAATTTTAATTGTTTTGAGGGAACATTTGAAAAACCAATGTATTAAGTGGGGGAATGTTAACATAAGTAATACATTGTATATTGATCTCTTATCGATTCTATTTTCTTTAAGTTATGCCTTCGTGGAATATACCCTGTAACTAGTTGAAGGTTCCTTCTGTTATGAACCATTCCAATTTTTATATATAGTAGGAATGTTTGATTTGGCTAAATATCAACTCATTCTACTCTCTTATGACTCAGTAACTCATCTTTCTTAGGTTTCATTTTTTTCATAAGAGTTACTATGACATGTCTTACATGTCACAGTGTGTCATAAGAGTTACATTATGATGTAGGAACATACTCACTGATATGTAAATAGGGTCAATTAACATCTATTTTGGTTTGAAAACTTGTTTTTAGGTTTGTGAGGTCCTAGGGAATAATATAGAGTGGTTTGTATGTGTGAATCCCTTTACAAGTTCAAATTTCACAGTTTCCTCCAAAACTACAAATTTGAACTTTAAAGGCTATTTTGAGCATAAGTCATGGTTGTAAAGTGTCTTTTTTTAGGGTATTTAAGTAATGAAAAAAGTACTATTGGGTTCTAAGGATCATATTGAGTGTGTTTAAGGGTCCAATTCTTAGAGACATCATGGATAACTATGATGTATCTTAAGGACATTCATAAGATTAAAGGAAGTTAGGTGGTCACAAAATGGAATGATAACTAAATTGTAGGAACTATAACAAAACTCTTGTAATGGAGAAAGGATATCATTCAAATTATTAGTGTGAATGCAAGTTAGAGCTCCAAGAAAATGGTGGAAAAACCTTGTTATTATAGTTTGGATAACTTTTGGATTGTGTATTGCATGCAACTATGTATGAATTTGGAATAACCAATTATTTTGTAATCAATTGAGGAATCAATTATTTGTAGTGGTAAGTTATTTTATCCATGGTTTAAGATATTATTAGTGAATTATTTGATCTTGAGGAAATACTTGTGGTGATAGTAAAAATTTGGTGAAGCTAATTATTTTACAATAGTATAATGTGTTTTTTGTATGCTTGAAAATTTGAAATGCATTGGTAATAGACTATGAATATCCTTAACAAAGACCATAAAATTTGGTATGGAGATTAAAACCTATATTTCTTCATGACATGTATGATTTTGTTTTGTTTTGTGGTTGTTAGTTTACAGTTTATCCTGTTTGAGAAAGATACAGTTGGAACAAGTCCCTGTGAAAACGAGATTTTAAGCTTGTAAGGAGCTATTTCATAGAGGGTATTTCATATGGAGAACTTATACAAGTTTAAACTAATCCTATCGAGTTTTTAGAATTGAAAAAGGTAAGAAAACAATAAAAACTATGATTTTTACCCTCTTGAACTTAAATAGATTGTAAAACCTTGGAATTAGGGTTTTTAAGAGGGAAATTTGAAATACTCTGAAGCTAACCCAAAAAAAATGGGAAATTTGGAAGATACCTTTTTAGGAGGTCATGAAGAGGATAAAATAAGAACTATATCAATTAATATCAATCTAGGGATAAATTCATAATGGTTTAGAGACACAGTCATGGAATTTTTAGAAACAATAGACACAATCATGTGAAGGAACTGTCACTGTTATTGATTTTTATGATTTGAAATATTCAACAAAAATCAAGGGGGTAAAAGAGTGGTGGGAAAGATATCTTGATTGGTTTTGAAAATTATTTCATGATAAGATAACCTTGATATGGATTAAAAAATCTATTTAGGAATGAGATAGGGTTTTGAGGAGGAAAACTACTTGGTCAAGAGAATTTTTCAAATCTATAATCTATAAAGGGTTGATGTAACACCTTTAAAAGGTTAGTAAGTATACAAAATTACATGATTTTGAGTCTTGAACCATTGATAATTATATTGGATCAAGAAGGACCATGTAAATTTTCAACTATATCATACTATTGATGGAGAGAAATTAAATAGAGTAAGTGATGTTCATACTGCAAAGAACCAAAACCTTGAGGGTGCATATGAGACATGAAGAAGTTAATAACTACAAAGTATGGGGTTAGGGATGGACAGGACATGCTTGGAGGAATCAAAAGGAAGCACATTAGGGTCTTTACCACTCAAGATCCAGTCATTGAAATATACAAAAAAATTAAGAGAAATGATACTTAACTAAGTATTAATGCTCATTTTTTTGGATGATCTCATAGGAATGTACTAGATCAAGTTGAACAATACCATTAGATAACAAGGTGTAGATCAATGGTTCCTTTAAGATTAAAGGTTGAGTATTGAATACAAGAATAGAGCCATTGTTTAAGTGGTCTGAAGGCTAAGATAAAGAAGTTTTGAGTCAAAGGGCATATTAGATGCATGAAATGGTTTAGGATCTGCATCATTTTGGTATCAAATCATGTAATTAATTCTTGGAAAATAAAATATTACCTTGAAAGAGTGATTTCAAGAAAGAGGAAAGAATATGGTGTAAGTAAAGAGCACAGGGAAGACCATCTTTGCAAGAGAAAGATAGATAGGATGATGGTTATTGTGATGAGAAGGTTTGATGCAATATAAACTTAGATCAAAGAATATGAGGATGTGAGATGAGTCTCATGTAGAGGAGAGAGAAAAGTAATAAAGGTGCAATTTGCAGGTAAGTGTTACAGGTGTCAAAAATATGCAGGACACAGGGCATATGAATGTAATGCGGATGAATGACAGATATGAAGGTGATAAAGGATGATAATTTTTTTGATCAAGTATTTCAAAACAAGGTAAGTAATTTTATGAGAAGAGTACTTTTAAAACCAAGTAAAGTGGTCAATGATGTAACTAGAGAAGAAGTTTGTTTATAACTATATGTAAAACTAAAGGAAAATTGTTGTAATGTGGTCATTGATAGTGGGAGTACAAAAATATTGATCTCATTTGAAATGGTAGAGAAGATTGGGTTGAAAACTACCATGCACCCTAACCCATATCAAGTCTCATGGATGTAGAAATAACATCATATCTTGGTTAGGGAACAAATTCAGGTTGAATTTATGATTGTAGGTATAAAAGGACAAGGTTATTGTGTGATTTGGTTCCAATGGATGTTTGTTATGTGTTATTGGGAAAACCATAGCAGTATGACATGAAAGTAGTGCATGATGGAAATAAAAACACCTACACTATTATAGCATCAACATGGATTCAACCATACACTTTCACCTATCAAAGAATAAGAACAAGAACCACAATGTAGGATTAGTCATGATGATATCAACAAAGAAATACTTTGTGCAAACAAAAGATGTAGGTAAAGAGACAATGTTGAGGGATGTTAAGCCTTACATATCTGATGTGATAACTAATTTTTAGGATAATGGTGTGTATGAATAAGAATATAGTTTTTAGTTTTGTGACAGGGAAAGAAAGTTTGAAGAGGAATATTTTTGTGAGATAGTTTAGTGAGATGAAAGAGAGAAAAAACAAGTGGACATTAGAAGAGGTATAAAGAGACATGAAAAAAAGTTAGAAAGGTCTTAGAAGAGGCCTTAGAGTTTTTTCTATAACCTTAGTAATAACAATCATGAGGTAGTGCATAAGGAAGCACTCGAAGAGAAAGGTGAAGAGAGAACTAAGTAAGATGTTCTAGTGAAGCAAGAGAAAAGTGAAGGAGTGAGAAGAAAAGCACCTAATGAAGTTCTTGGGAAAATAAGAGAAGGAAAAATGAATGAAAGGTCATAAGATGAGGATGTAATGGATGAAGAGAAGAGTGAGAAAGAGATAAGTATAGTGAGCATGATGAATGAGGAAGTTGAAAGAAAATGAGAAAGATCGGGTCCAAAAAGAGGCATGTAAGCCTCCAATTTTTAATTGTAATTTTGTTTTTGGAACTATATTTGTGCATGTATGAATGAGATGAAATAAGGAAAGAATAATTTTCTAATGAGTGTGAAGAATATAGAAGGTCATTTGATAAATAAAGTGAGTGGAGGAGATGAAGATGAGGATTAACAAATTACATTGAGGGAGAATACTAAAAATAACTCTTAATAATAAAAATTTCTAGAAAGGAGCAAGAAGGAAAATGGTATGAAGGAGCAAGGAGTCAATCAGGTTTGAAAAATGGTGAAAATAGTCTTGAGAAGCATGGAACCACTATTAAAGAGGAAAGATAAGTACAAAACACAACGAAAATAGTTATGAAAGATAGATGATGAAAAAATGATGACTGTCAATAAATACCTTTGATCCAGTACTTTCTTGCATAAGGTATGTAAAAGCCTAATGACTACTATGGAATAAGAACCATCAAGAAAATTTGAAAATTTCAACGTAGAACCATCTATTCCAATCTCGAGAATGTGAAGAAAGGACAAGAGAGGATGGTACAAGCTGTATAATACATCACAAATGAAGGAATTACATTTCATATGAATAAGGAATAGGTAAGTGACCTTAAGTATGAAGACCAGGAGACTCATAATAGTCTTAAGACCACCATTTTAGTCAAATAAATGACCAATATAAGCATGAAGAATTTTTGAGCATCATGGAAGAGTTCATGAAGATGCGGGAATATTGGCATGTAGTGAAGATAACTCTCAAGTGTATCATCATCAACTGGAAGTAAGGAAGAAAAGAGAAGCATGTATACAAATACAAGTTTTGGGAAAACTTCTTGTTTTCCCTAGGAGTATGATGTAGGAGCATCCTCCCTGATATGTAAATAGGGTCAATTAACATATATTTTGGTTTGAATTTTTTTTTTTAGGTTTCATGAGGTGCTAGGGATTCATATAGAGTGGTTTGTATGTGTGAAGCCCTTTACAAGTTCAAATTTTATAGTTTTCCCTCCTAAACTATGAATTTAAAATTTAAAGGCTATTTTGAGCATAAGTCATAGGGGTTATAAGGTGCTTTGTAGGTCTTTTATGGGAGTTATGGAAAAATTACTAGTGGGGTCTAAGGGTTATAGTGAGTGTGTTTAAGGGTCCATTTATTAGAGTCATGGATAACCATGATGTGTCTCAAGGAAATTCATAAAATTAAAGGAAGTTGAAAGGTAACAAAATCGAATGATAACTTCCTTGTAGGAAGTATAAAAAAATTCTTTTAATGGAGAAAGGCTATCATTCAAATGATCAACGTGAATACAAGTTGGAGCTCCAAGAAAATGGTGGAAAAACCTTGTTGTTACAGTTTGGATAGCTTCTGGATTGTGTATTGCATGCGATTGTGTATAAATTTAAGCAACCAATTCTCTTGTAATCAATTACTTGTAGTGGTAAGTTATTTTATCCACAATTTAGGATATTAATGGTGAAGTATTTAATCTACTAAGGAGATACTTGTGGTGATAGTAAAGAGTTGGTGAAGCTATTCGTGTTACAGTAGTATACTATGTTTTTGTATGTTTGGAAAGTTAAAATACATTGATACTAGCCCATGAATCTCCTTGACAAAGACCATCAAATTTGGTATTCAGATTAAAACCTAGATTTCTTCATGGTATATATGAGTTTGTTTTGTTTTTTGGTTGTTAGTTGAGGTTTATCCTATTTGAGAAAGATACAATTTCAAGTCCTTTTGAAACCAAGATTCTAAGATTGTAAGGAGCTATTCCATAGATGATTTTGAATATGGATAGCATATACAAGTTGAAACTAAGCCCCTTGAACTTGTAGAATTGAAAAAACTAAGAAAATAATAAAAAAGTGTGATCTTTTCCCTCTTGAATTTGAATAGACTGTAAAACCTTGGGATTAGGGTTTCAAAGAGGGAAATTTGAAATAATCTGAAGCTAACCCACAAAAAATTGGGAAATTTGGAAGATACCTCTATTAGGAGGTCATGAATAGGGTCCAAGAAGAACTATATTAATTACTATCAAGTTAAGGGATCAATACATGATAGTTTGGAGACAGTTGTGGAAGGGTTTAGAAACAATAGTACCATGTGAAGGAAGTGTTACTGTTATTAAATTTTTAGCCTTGAAATATTTGACAAAACTCAAGGGAGTAAAAGAGAGGCGAGAAAATATCTTGATTGGTTTTGAAAATTCTTGCACGACAAGATACCCTTGATAGAGATAAAAAAGCTATTTGGGATTGAGATAGGGTTGAGGAATAACCACACTGCTTGGTCAAGAGAATTTGTCAAACCTATAATATATAAAGGGTTGATGTAAAACCTTTAAAAGGTTAGTAAGTATATGTTGGTCAAAAAATCTATCAGGTGGGCAGATCTATGGATAGACAGGCCAACAGTGTGCAGGGCATAGCCCCTCTTTGAGACAGCAAAGTGAAACTGGTTTATTACTATTCTACCAGCAGGAATCTGTGCAAGTCTTACAGTATTCTACCTTCAAGGGGGTTTTGGGATCTCATCCCAGTAGAGTTAGTTCCGATGAAGAACAGAAAGGAATGAAGGAAGGAATAGAAGAAAGATGGATCTGAAGGGAGAAAAGAAATGAATTCCAAAGTAGAAAGGTCAGAGGGTTTATGTTTTGGGCCGGTAGTAAACAGAGCCAAAATTACTCACATAAACAAACAAAGAAATACTGATAAACAAATGACAAAAGTATAGGTGAATCCAACAGAATAAGTATGCAGATCTAACTTAAGAAAGATCTAACACATAACACAGGAATTCAGCACAAAGTCTCAATTTTTTGTATTAATATTTTGTTCTGTTACAAGAAAGCTCAAAGTCTTTCTCTCCTCACTTCTATTTTTCATACAAATTTTCTCACCCTTGAATACAACAAGTGTTCAAGTATTTATAGAAGGAGGAGGAGAAAGAAGACAAAAAGGAGCCAACCACTATTTACAAAATATCTAAAAGTCAAATGTTGACTTTGGGGCAATTTTGTGGATGACAACATCCCATGGTGCAACATGGATGATGTCATCGTGAATGCAACATACTCATAAATATTTTTACAAAAATGGGATTTATCCCAGGAGGAAGGAGCCTATTCATCATCATCCCTTTGCTCGAATGGAGTGTCTTGCTTCTGCTATGGAGAGGTGATATGATATTGAGCTCGATACTCCATAAACTTGTTGATCATCTTCTAAAGTTAACCATGATTGGGACCCTTTGTGTGATCCTCTAATGACTTCGCAAGTTTCTTGTTCATCTCTGAGCCTATCAGGGAGCTTGAAGTATTCATTGCCTGCCTCCATCAAGTACCCAATGAAATCGTGGTAAGCCAGAAGGTTGTTGATAGATTCTACATCAAAAGTAGCCTCTGGTGTTAAACCTTGTGATGATTCCCTTGAAAAGATGAATAGTATCATCTACCTTCCTTAAGGTGATACGCTGCACCGAGAAACCCCAGAGACATTCTTAAGATGATCTGCTCCATTTGATGCATGGCATCTAGGGCTTCCTCCTTGATTTTGTCTATCTTTTCTAAGACAAACTCCATTTGGTCAACCCGATAGTCTAAAGCAACAAGCGCTTTGTTGTGTGCTTGGGGGTGATCAATGACACCAAATTTTAACAAGTCATCGGTTGGGCAGTTGATCATCTTTTGGAATGTCTCGTGTTGTAACCTAGCATGGTCTAACTCTTCGGAGATAGGTCCTGCTATTGCCTGGAGTTCCTTGTTCTCTTGATCTATATTTTGATAGAGCTCTGTGAACTTTGTAATCACTTCCTCACTATCTTTGAGGATCTGCTCTCTCCAGGTGGACATTGTTGCACCTTGCTCACCAATCTTGGCGTACTCATTTATCTTCTCTTGACTAAGAACTTCGGGAGGGTTGCGGCATTCATAGGAGGGGCATTGCCCATCTTTTGTAGGGCTTGGAGAAGATTCTTGTTTTGCTCTTTTAATATTCTCTTCTCTTCCTTTGCTTCTTGAAGCTTCTTGTAAAGGGCATCCACTACGGATAAGGCCTCTCCTTGCAGGCTCTCTGATGATGTTCCCATTATGACTTGAGTCACTGTAAAATCTATAGGAGATAGATCTTCTTTCTTCTTTGTGGGATTAGGGTATGCGATCTCCATAACCCTTTCACCTGAAGCACTTTGAGAGAAGCGGGTTATAGCCTTTTGCTTCTTAGGCCCTTTAGTTGGAATAATGAGAGAAGTCCATAGGTGCAATAGGGACTTTCCTCTTGTGTTGGCTCAGGTGTTCGGAGATCCATTCTAGACTTAGGGTGAGTGGGACAAGAGGAAGAGGAGGAAATGGGGGTGGAAGAAGGAGCAACTGCAGTGGACATGGGGAAATGTGTCAAGACATTTGGTGGTGGCATGGAGAAAGGGGCCAACACACCAACGCTCACGGGGTTAGGAGTCACTACAAGAGAGGAAACCATGGGGGCAGAAGGGATCTGCAAGATGTGGGAAGAAATGCTGGGGGACAGATCCATAAGGGAAGAGAAGATGGATGAAGAGGAAGAGGGGAAGGAGGAAGGTGGAGAGGAAGACACAACCAAAGGAGTGGTTGTTTGAGTGACATGAGGAGGGGAAGGAGGAGTGGGAGAGGGAATGGTTGGGACCTCACCAGTTGTAGCAATGACAACATCCTAAGTGGATGTGTCTGTTGGAGCACTGGCCACTTCTTCTTTTCTTGGGGATACTAGGTTCACTACTTACTACTCGGTGGTGGAAGAAGGGCTATCAGGAACTTCTATCTGAGTAGTTCTTTCCTCTCCTACTTTATCCTTTCCTTTTCCCTTAGGAAAATGTTCTAGCCTAGATGGTGCATTACCCAAGGGAGACGTGGTAAAGTCTACCCCAAGGTAGATGATACCATTTTTCTTGCACCAATGCTCAGTGTGCATTGCAGAGTGCCCTTGACCCTTTCCTCTATAGTCTGAGGGGCCTTGTTCCTATCAATTTCGGTAAATGGCCAATTGTCCCCATCCGTGTCTAGATAAACTTGATCAACTTCTTGATCAGTCACTTGGAAATCCTTTGGGACGATAGCCACACCATATTGAATGATCTCTACCAGGGCCAGTCGGGAGTGATCCTTTCATCTGAGCTCAACTTCATGATTTAGGTCGATGTAGATATCCTCGATCTGAGGGACATGAATTGGATCGATCCTTGCTCTTGGAAGGCAACCACGAGGATCAAAGGTTGGCCTTACTGGGAAATTATGCTTCAGATTGAGTAATTCAAGCTCTACATACATCTCCCGGGATTTAATCTATGAAGTGCAGGTGTATTTACCCACTCGTGAGGGGGAATGGAGTTCCACCCTTCTTCCTTTTCAAACACTTCTCATGGTATGTGATGAGCTATCTAGACAACTCCAACAGGATCAGTTTGGGTCCCGCATACCTTGGCAATCTGGTGGGCTCTCCCAAGAAGTTAGCGGCTCTGAGATAGGTGAAAGTGGGGAATTGCGTGAATAACTCTCCCCACTTCTCTATGGTGGTGATCATGCTTTTGGTCATCCGACCGCAAGTCATGTTGGGCCTCAAGAGGTAGATGACACCATAGAAGAAGACATCATTGATTTTACTGAATTGGGCTATGTTGTTCTCCAGTCTTAACTCTGGATAGTACTCGTATATCCTGACTTGGGGCCATATCCCACACTGATTCAATGCTGGGTAGTCCCTCTCTGAGGCAACAACATATACTACATAGGAGTTCATATAGAACCTCCCAGTTGTTGAAAGTTGTTGAAGCTGCTCCGAGATTGTGCTGCTGATAATCTCTCCCCAGTTAAAACGCTGATTGGGAACATTTTGGTTCATTGTTTCCAAGTACCTAAGCATCCACTTCTAAAAGTAGTGGGTATCAGGTAGCCCAAACACCCTACTTAGGAAGGTGATTGTGTCACTCAGCTCCTCTAAAAATTCACTGCGATGAATGACTTGGGGCCACCTGCTTGTCACCTTCTTATTCTTGAGGTACACCTCATTCATTAACTACATACATTTGTCTTCATTTTCAGTCCATGTCTTCACGCAGTCCTCCTGGCTCACTACTACAAAATGTCTGTGGTGAGGGATACCCAATATGATCTCAAAATGTCGAGCTGTGTTAGGTTGATTATCACCTTTCCCTGCTCATCTTCGACACATCTTGTGTCCTTATTGTAACAACGGCTCACCAACATCATAAACTCATTGTTGATTGCGCTCACTGGGAGCCCTGCAGCAAAGTGCAGACCACTGCCAACCAATTTATCCATCCATGGGCTTCCTGTGACCTTCTTGGTTTTGGCCCAGAAGTCCTCCATGTCAATGTGCCTGAGTTCTGAATCTCTGATATCAAGATCACACTCTGCAAGCGAGTCAGGCATCCTGACCCTTTGGTATTTATATTTCATTTCTTGCTCTGTTAGCTTGGCTTTACCCTTGGACTTGGTTGGCTTCTTACTCGATGAAGACATGTGTGGATCTAAGTTTAGCTATTGATCTGTAAGAAGAATCAGGGAATTCCATCGCAGAAGGGCCATGTTAGCCATTAAGTCATCCATAAAAGCTTACAGAATGAAAATTTAGCAAATTATGAGCCTCTGGGTGCAAGGCACAGCTTTACTGTAGGTTGCAGGGACTTAGAAAAGCAAGGCACACTTTGGGAAAGTGTTTCATGGGAGAAAGCAGTGCCAAAGGGGTGCGGGGTGTGGATTGACCACACACAACATTCAGATGTTGGTGTCAAGGGATATGCGCTTGCACCGAAGTGGGGCACATATATGATTGGTGTTACAGAGTATTATGGTGCGCCAAGGCGTGGATGCAAAAGATGTAACATCAAGGTGAGGTGCGCCAAGGGGTTAAGCTTGTGTGGCATGGGAAGGGTTTACATAGCATGAAGTGTTGTTGCTATTGTAGGTGCACTCGCGCCGATGCCTTAGGAATTTTTGTAGTTTTTTACAGGGCACGGGAAAGGGCTTCTGTTGCGTGAGTTCACAGTGCACCTTGGCATGACTATTTTTGATGCAGCATGACTAAATGGTGTGCCAAAGGGGCGTGACTGTGTTTAGCGAAACATGTATGAAAATTGTGTTGTGGAAGATAGCAGGCTGATTGTCTTCATTTTTTGGTTCTTTACTCTCTCAGCTCAGATTTTGATAGCAAGGGGTTAACCTTGGCAAAGCAGGGATAGAGGAGAAAAGGGGCAGGGATCCATTCTGAGGTAGAGCCTTCCAGATTTACAGATTTGGAAGGAGAGTGAAAAACATCTTACAGGTGGGTTTTACAAAATGGGTTGGGATTGTGTTATCTTCTTAGGTTCATTGTTATCATCAACAATCCTAATCACCTAACCCAACATAAAAACCACAAAAAATCCACAAGAAGGGCAAGGGCCACTTACTAGGAATATATAATGATGAAGGAGATGATGTGGGGTCCACGAATGTGACAAATGGCAACACGCGGGGCTGACATGAATGCTGACAATGCGTAAAGAAAAAGACTTTTCACGTTTTTGTAATGTGAAAATGACAGGTCGGATGTGCCTATATATAGAAAAAGGTGTAATAAATGTGCCACCAACTTTTTCCTATGGCACACTTGAGTGGATGTCGACACGAAGGGATTTTCACCTTGGCGCAACTTTGGGAGTGTCGACACTACATTTTTAGCGCCCACAATGCACTTTAGAAAGTGATAACAAGATGGCACTTGTGATTTGGTGCACCTTTGAGAGGCAACATTTGGAGTGTTGTCACTCCCTAGAATGTGCCAAAAGAATAGAGGGGTGTAGTTTTGGTTGATGTAACGCGAATGAAAACTGCACCCAACCCAAAAAGGTTGAAAATGACCAAGTTCTAAAAACTAGATTTTCTGAAAAGGGATTTTATGCCATTCTGAACATTAAGAGACCTCAACGGGGGACCAAAACGAAATTTTTTGGTATGGTTACCTGCAAAATTTCCCTTGTCAATTTTACAGGATAACAATATACACAAGTATGATATGGAGTCTTGAACGGGAACCATTGAGAATTTTATTGAATTAAGAAGGACCGTGTAAATTTGAACTACATCATACTATGATGGATTATAAACATATAAAGTGATGTTCCTTGGGTAAAGATCCAACTTTAATGGTGTATATGGCCATGAATAGTTTTATAACACAAAGTATGTGGTCAGGGTTAAAAGGACATGCTTGGAGAAATAAAAAGGAAGCATATTAGGGTCTTTTCCACTCAAAAGCCAATCACAGAAGTCTAAAAAATGCAATAGAACTGATACTTAATATTATTAATTCTCATTTTTTTGGATGATATCATAACATGTACTAGAAAAGTTGAACAAGACCGTTAGGTAACAATGTGTAGATCAATAATCAAGACCAAAGGTTGAGTATGTGAATACAAGACGAGAGTTGTTTAAGTGGTGTGGAGGATGCGATAAATAAGTTTTGAGTCAAATGGAATACTAGATAAATGATATGGTTTAGGATTTGCATCATTTTGGTATTAGAGTGTGTAATTGATTCTTGGAAAAGAAAATTTTGTCTTAAAGATTGATTACAGGAAAGAGGAAAGAAGACGGTGCAAGTGAGGAGAATAAGGAAGATCATCTTTAGAAGAGGATATGGATAGGATGATGGATGTTTTGATTATAAGGTTGACTAATATAGAAGATAATCAGAGACATATGAGGATGGAAATGAGTCTCATGCAGAGGAGAGAGACAATTAATAGAATGTAATTTTTTGGTAAGTGTTATAGGTGCCAAAAATATGTAGGACACATAGCATATGAATGCAAAGAGATATATAGAAGGTAAGAAAGGATGATAGGTTTATGATCAGGTATTTCAAGACAGAGGTAAGTCATTGTTATGCAGAAGAGTGCTTTTAAAACAAAGTAAAAAATGATAACTCAGAGAAGATGTTTGTTTAGAACTATATGTAAAACCAAAGGAAAGTGTTGTAATATTTTCATTGATAGTGGGAGTACAAAAAAATTGGTTTCATTTGAAATGGTAGAGAATATTCGATTGAAAACTACCATGTAACCTAATCCATATCAAGACTCATGGATGTAGAAAGGACATCATATTCTCGTTAGGGAACAATGTCAGGTTGAATTTCAGATTGGAAGGTATAAAGACAAGGTTTTGTGTGATTTGGTTCCAATGGATGTTTTTCATGTGTTGTTGGGTAGACCATGGTAGTATGATAGGAAATTAGTGCATGATGGAAAGAAGAACACCTATACTATTATAGCACCAACATAAGTCAGTCATACACTTTCACCTATCAAAGGAGAACATGAACCACATGAAGGAATAGACATGATGCTATCAACAAAGAGATATTCTTGGTGCAAACAAAAGAGGCATGTAAAAGGACAATTATGAGGGTTGTTAAGACTTACATATCTGATTTGGTAACTGATTTTGAGGATAATGGTGTAGGTATGAAGTAAGACAATATTTCATTTTTGTGAAAGGGAAAGAAATTTGAAGAGGAAATTTCTTGTGAGATTAGTGAGGTGAATAAAAGAGAGAAACAACAAAGTATAAAGAAGAGGTATAAAGGGAAGTGAACAAGAGGTTGATAAGGTCTTAGAAGAGGCCATATACTTATTTCTACAACCTTGTGATAGCAAGCATGAAGTAGTGCACAAGGAAGCACTCAAAGAGAAAATGAAGAGAGAACTAAGGAATATGTTCTAGTGAAGCAAGAGAAAAGTGAAAGAGTGAGAAGAGAAGCACCTAGTGAAGTTCTTGAGGAAACAAGAGAAGGACAAATGAATAAAAGGTTAGTAAATGAGGATGTAATGGATGAAGAGAAGATTGAGAAAGAGACAAGTATAGTGAACATGATGAATGAGGAAGCTTTGTAAAAGAAGATGAGAAAGAACACGGCTCCATAAAAGAGGCATGTAAGCCTCCAATTTGAATTCTAACATTGTCTTGAACTATTGAATGTACAGGTATGAATGAGATGAAAGAAGCAAAGAATCATTTTCTAAGGCATGAAGAAGATAGAAGGTCATTTGCTAAAGAAAGTGAGTGTAGGAGATGATAGTGTAGGATTAAAAAGGATTTACATATCACAGTGGAGAATACCAAGAAAAACTCTTAAGAGCATACAACTTTCAAGCAAGGAGTAGTAAGGAAAAAAGTATGAAGGAGTAATCAAGGAGTCAATTAGGTCTGAAAAATGGTGAAAATAGTCTTGAGAAGCACAGAACCACAATTTAAGAGGAAAGAGAAGTAAAAATACACAAAGGGAATAGTTATGAAAGAGAAATGGTGAATAGGAGGATGATTTTCAATCGATACTTTATATAGAATCCTTTCTTGCATAAGGTATGTACAAGCTTGATGACTACTATGGAAAAAGAACCATCAAGAAAATTTCAAGGTAAAACCAGTCTATTCCAATCTTGAGAATGTGAAGAAAGGACAAGAGGAGGATGCTATATGTTTTATAATAGTAATAAGTGAAGGAATTACATTTCATATGAATAAGGAATAGGTGAGTGACCTCAAGTATGAAGACGAGAAAGACTATCAAAATAGTCTTAGGACCACCATCTTAGCCAAATACATGATTAGTACAAGAATGAAGAAGTTTTTGAGCAACATGGATGAGTTCATGAAGATGTGGGAAGCTTGGCATGTAATTAATATACCTCTCAAGTGGATCATCATCAACTAGAAGAAGAGGATGAAAAGAGAAGTAAGTATGAAAAATTACAATTTTTTGGAATACTTCTTCTTTTCCTTGGGAGTATGATGTAGAAGAATCCTCCTTGATATGTAAATAGGGCTACTTAGCATTAATTTTGGTTTAAATACATGTTTTTATAGTTAGTGAGGTCATTAGGAAGTCATCTAGAGTGGTTTGTATGTGTGAATCACTTTGCAAGTTCAAATTTCATAGTTTCCCTCCAAAAATATGAATTTGAATTTTAAATGCTATTTTGAGCATAAGTCAGGGTTGTAAGGTGTTTTATATGTCATTTAGGGGATTTAAGTCATGAAATAAGTCCTAGTTGGGTATAAGGGTTATAGTGAGTGTGTTTAAGATTCCAGTTCTTGGAGTCATAGATAAACATGATGTGTCTTACAGGAATTCATAAGACTAAAGGAAGTTAAAAGGTCACAAAATGGAATGATAACTACCTTGTAGGAATTATAACAACATTATTGTAACTGGAGAAAGGCTATCATTTGAATGATCAGTGTGAATGCAAGTTAAATCTCCAAGAAAATGGTGGGAAAATCTTGTTGTTACAGTTTGGATAACTTTTGGATTGTGTATTGAAAGTGACTATGTATGATCTTGGCAACCAATTCTCTTGTAATCAATTGAGGAATTAATTACTTGTAGTGGTAAGTTATTTTATCCATGGATTAATTTTGAAGTATTTGATCTATTGAGGAGATACTTGTCGTGATAGTAAAGAGTTGGTGAAGCTAACTGTGTCACAGTAGTATATTGTGTTTTTGTATGCTTGAAAAGTTGAAATGCATTGGTACTATCCTGTGAATATCCTCGAAGGAGACCATCAGAGTTGGTAAGTAAATTAAAACCTATATTTATTCATGACATGTATGAGTTTGTTTTGGTTTATGGTTTTTAGTTGAGGTTTATCTTGTTTGACCAAGATACTGTTACAAGTTCATCTGAAACCAATATTCTAGGCTTGTAAGGAGCTATTTCATAGAGTAATTTTGCATATGGAGAGCTTATACAAGTTGCAACTATGCCCCTAAAGCTTTTAGAATTAAAAAAGGTAAGAAAAAAATAAATAAATTGTAATTTTTTCCCTCTTAGACTTGTATAAATTGTAAAACCTTGGGATTAGAGTTTTGAAGAGGGAAATTAAAAATAATCTAAAACTAAGCCACCAAAAATTGAGAAATTTGGAAGATACCTCTATTCAGAGGTCGTGAATAGGATATAAGAAGAAATAGATCGGTTACGATCAAGTTGACAGAGAAATACATGATAGTTTGGAGACATAGTTGTGGAAGGGTTTAGAAACAACAATGACTTGTAAAGGATGTGTCATTGTTATTGATTTTTGAGCCTTGGAATATTTAACACAACTTAAAGGGGTAAAAGGGTGGTGGGAAAATATATTGATTAGTTTTGAAAATGCTTTCATGATAAGGTACCATTGATAGAGATAAAAATAGAACTATTTGGGACTGAGACATGGTTGAGGAATAACCCTACTACTTGGTCCAGAGAAGTAGTCAAACCTAGAATCTATAAAGGGTTTATGTAACAAATTTAAGAGGTTATTAAGTATACACAAGTATGATCTAGAGTCTTGAACCATTGAGAATTCTATTAAATTAATAAGGACTGTTTAAATTTGAACTATATCAGACTATGATGGAGTATAAACAGAGCAAGTGATGTTCCTTGGGTAGAGAGCCAAATTTGAGGGTGCATATGGCCATGAAGAAGTTGATAACAAAAACTATGGGGTCAGGTCTAGAAGGACATTCTTGGAGGAATCAAAAGGAAGCACATTAGAGTTTTTTCCACTCAAGATCCTATTAGGGAAGTCTACAAATAAGGTAAGAGAACTGATACTTAATATTATTAATGCTCATTTTTTGGGGTGATGTCATAACATGTACTATAGAAGTTGAACAAGACCACTAGATAACAAGGTGTAGATCAAGAATCAAGATCAAAGGTTGAGTATGAGAATACGGGAAGAGAGTTGTTTATGTGGTCTCGAGGCTGAGATAAACAAGTTTTGAGTCAAAGATAATATTATATGCATGATATGGTTTAGGATCTACTTCACATTCCCATTTTGGAATGTAACTCCCCTAGGAATATTCTCATGGAGGAGTTACACAACACTCCTATTTGTACACACCACTTGAGCTAATGTGAGGTTTCATAATTTACACCCTTCTTGTGTCTGTGACTTAATTTCATATTGCATTACATGTTATATCATTATTTGAATTCATGCAACTATATGTGTGCAAGAATTATTTATCAGTGATCTTGACAGAAATTATGATATGGTATCAAAATATTGTTGATAAAATTCTTGTCCATTTTCATTAGTTGTGGCATTATTCAAATTTTTCTAATATGTCAGGGTATGCATAAAGATATTTTCAACTTTTAAGAATATTGTGCTAAGTTTTTTATTGAGGGGTTACAACATTTCTGTGGTTAAAAAAAGGGTTTTTTTAAGTTTTTCATGACCTAGGGTGTTTCCTATAGTTTTCCTTCCATTTGCGTGTGTCAAGTTTTAGAGGTGTATGATAAGTCAAAAATATCAACCCAATGTTTCAAGTTTTTCGGACTTCATAACATCTCAACACTTCAACACATTTTGTAATATGTAGTCAAACAACCAAAGCCCAGTCAATGCCTAATGTTTTAGGTTTAGAACATGTGAACACTTTGGTGTGCAAAACTTGCAAATTATGTGAGCACTTTGATGGTCAAACCTATGAACCCTAGTCAAAACCTAGTCTCTCAGGTTTTTGGTTCTTTAGAACATCTTGACACTTCAACACATTTTGTAATATGCGGTCAAACCTCAGAACCCCAATCAATGCTTAATTTTTTAGTTTTTCATGACTTCATAACATGTGAACACTTTGGTGTGCAAAACTTACAAATTGTAGTCAAACCTCCAATGTCAGCTCAACTCAGTGTATTTCAAACTTTTGTCTATTCTCAACAATATTTAGGTTCCTGAACATGGTCAACAAGCTTTGGGTTTTGACACATGGTCAACAAGCTTCAGATTCTGACACATGGTAAAATAGTTTCTTATCCCGAAACATGTTTAGCAAGCCAAAAAATCCAATCTAGTGCATTTTAGGTTTTCCATGGTGTTTAACAAGCCAAAAACTCTAACTTAGTGCATTAAAGGTTTTCTATGGTGTTTAATAGGGTCAAAAATCTGATTTTCTATAGCTTTTAGTAGATATCTCCTTTATAGCTACTATTGTTTTGAATGTGCAAGTTTTTCCAATCTCTACACATTGGAAGTATTATCATTCCTTGTAAAATTTAACCACAATATTTTGGTGGTATACCGTGTTGTGTGTTTCTATGTTTTAATTTACATTCTACCTTCTGCACTTATTTTTCTCCATAAAAATGGAAACAATTTCTATAAATCCACTCACGGCCTTTAACTATCATGAATGGAAGTTCAAAATTCAAATCATTTTGAGAGGTAAGGAACTAAATCGGATAAGAATTGAGCTTGAAAAATAATAGAATCCTGATGGAAAGAAAGTGAAATGGTACAACCGTTGTGAAAAATCTTTTAGATTATTCTATTTTTCTATGTCCATAGATCTTCTCTTTCATGTTGAATCTACCAAATGTCCTAATTTTTTTGAACTATATTGGAAATATTCTTTGGAAAAATAGATGAAATGATAGGGCATGAACTAGAACATGAGCTTATTATCTTGGACCGTAGAAATTTTGACACACTTCAGTACTTCAACAAAAAGTTCAAATCATTAATATTGTATTTGAAGGAATATGGAATTGATAAAAAGAAATCACAACTTATACTTTGAAAACTGGGTTCATAATATTTAGTGTTCATCTCCATCTTTCATGTCACTAAATATGCAATTGGAGCAACATGGAAGATTCCATCTTTTGACGTGTTTTTTAGTCAATTAACTAGGGAACAAAACAAGTTAATATAGATGGGCACATTGAAGTCTTCTAAATCAGATGCCTTGATTGTAGGGAATGGGAAACTTGTAACAACCATGTTATAATAACTCCAAATTAATGGAAATTATTTTTCTTATAAAAAAACCCCCTTAAACCCATTTGTTGCCTTCAATGATTTTATATGACATCAATAATAATCTAACAATAAATATAGTCTACAATCTATTTGATAACATCATAACCATGTGCAGCTGTAAAGGTCAATTAGATATACCCGATCCCCTTTATCATCACTCTAACCCAATGTTTATACATGTAAGTATTTGGTTAACCTATTCATTTAGGTTTGAGAACGGATGCAGTAGTTAAGTGTCTACCTAAAAAATTAGTTAACTAAGTTTCATTTAGAATCTCACACTATTTTATTGGAACTCGGTGAAGTGACAATGTATTCAACTAGTATACTAATTAGGCCAAAGTTTTCAATCAATACTTTGCATGCTTATTTTTGTGACCACACATAATCCAAACAAACTTTTCCCATCACCGCATAGTCATCTCTACACAATTATCTAGATCACCTCTCGTTAATTAAATGTTCAAGTTCTTATATTAAAATGGCCTAGAATCTAGATCCCTCCTCTCGTATTAAGATTACGATATCGGTTCCAGCTTAGGACACCTATGGGATAGATAATGATTACTTAATGAATTCAATCAAAAAGTAACTATTACAATTCACATAGGCATCATAATATGGTACAAACAGAGTTCAACCAAGTAGATAGGTAGGACTTAGAGCCCACACTTTCATAATACAATATCTTATTACAAGGTATAATTACTTGTTAAGTTAACAAGTCAAGTGACACGTTTAAAGATAAGGTCTATAGTAACTTATAAGTTACTATTGTAAGAATTGTCTTAATTTCTTATCATCGCTTCACAAATTTCATTTTTAAGAGTAGGTATATTTTATCCATGTCATTATACTTTGATAATGATCCAACTCATTTAGATTGTATCGTAATTCAACCATAAAATTCATTATCGTTAAATATCTCACAAGAAAAAGATATAATATTTTTAAATAAATAAATTAGGTTTAATATTAACAATAATTAGAAATATATCATTCACATTTCATAAAACTAACTTAATTAAGGTATAGTACTTTTGCATTTTGATATCATTATGTCGTTTAATAAGTTATTGTCATAAAGGTACAACTGTGAACAATGTACTATTTAGAGTTGTGCTTCATAATGAATCAATTATTTAATTAATCAATTTACGATTGAGTTAAGGACATATAATTATTTCATAACTCTACAATGTTTTCCATAACAATGTTAATCATTTAACTCATTAATTAAGATTTTAAATGACAAATGTCATCAATATAGTTGTAATAATTATCATTCAATAAATTAGAATAACAATTGTCATAAAGTTAAAATATTTAATCAAGTATAATTTTCATAATTATTTTCAAAGTACATACCGCTCTTAAAAAACATAAATAATCATTACAACTCATAAGAGATATTCAAATAATAAACGTATTTATTGAAACTCATTAAGGATAAATCCTTAATTTATAAATTATTAAAATAATTTATTATTAATACAAATAGGCCAATTGCCATATGAAATCTAAAAAAAAATCATGTTTCACTTTTTAATAAATACATAATCCAAATATGGATATTCAAACAAATCATTATTTGGAATCAAATAAACAACATTGTCGCATGACGAACATGCATGTAATAAATCCAATTAAAAACCTTGTAAAATCTAATCCAACATGTTATATATAGGATAAAAATAAATAATATACATGGTCATTTTATCGAACTGGCATGGATTAACAACTCTCTATCTAGTTGTTTCATTATGAAATAATTGGACATCTATGGTTTTATTTAAAATACCATTAAATAAAACAAGTATCATATCAAGTAAACATGTAAATTGTAATGAAGTGATCTAATAATGTAAAAAAGTTATATCATCAACAAACTTGCAAACATCCAAAAGTTCATTAAGTCTCTAACATATTAACTTCATTTAAAACTCAAGTCACATCAACCAAAACAATCTTCCTTTTCACCAAACAATTGAGCAATGCAATTACACCCAATTTACATTTATTTCAAATCAACTTGCTTGTCACTTAAAGAATAAAAAAGGAGAAGCAAGTTCTTTTCTCAAGACCAATATTATCAAATATCAAACTTAAGCTCAATAACAAGTTGATAAACGGTCTTCTTTTGCCTTCTCCAATTAATTGACAAAACAATTAATGTCACAGTTATCTATAATAAACATTTATATCAGTTTTCATCAAACTTAATATATAGCACAATCAAAAGTTTAATTCACAAAAGGTTAATAATAAAATATCATTTTCATACAAGCATCATGCATCATCTTACATAGAATACCATTATCATGATAATCATAGTAATAATGTATACTTAAATCTAATAGTTAAGAATTATAATTATATCCTCATGTATGATTATCCAAACTGCTTCATTCCTAAAAATAGTTTAACTAAGTTAGGTAATAATCAATCATTATAAATAATAAACATAGCTTAATTTACGAGTAAACATTCTAGATTTTATTATTTAGACATAAAATCATGTTTAGAGAACATGATTCTGAATCATTGTTAATTCAACTAAGAATCTTTTTCAAATATTCCTGCACAAGAATATTATCGATAGACCCAAGGTCATATAATCTTAGTGAAGATCATTAAGTAAGTTATGACCTCCTTATAACAACAAGAGTGAAGAATTCAAATCCTCTCATGGAAGACACATATGGAGTATTGTATTAAGTAGGTCAAACCTATCTAAACTGGAGTTCACAGGGATACAACTGTAAACTGAAACTATTTTGCTAAGGGCTTAACACTGTGGTTATAGGTGTTGAAATAAAATAGGTTGAGCCATAGTACATGGTGTTTTTCCAAGTAGTAACAATGAATTCCTTCAAAAATAAATGACAAAATTTTGATAGCAGGAGATAATCATGGTTCTTAGTAGAAAAAACAACAAACCAAGTAAGGAGAATTACCATATACCCATGAAATATAGTAAGCCAATACTATGTTTTATAACAAATGATCAATTTAAAATTCAGATCATTGACTCTAACCCAGGTATGAATAAAAAAAATAACCAACACCCATATCATATTATCAAAAGCATGGATTTAGAACAATTAATCATAGACCTCTATAGGAATCTTGAGATGCCAATATATCCCTCATAATAACTTTAATAGAGAATCAATTTCATGCACATGATTATTTTATATCCTAGTTTATTTAACTAAAGACATTGGAACCCAATCACTGATGAAAAGAAATGAATAATAATAATCAACATCATCTGAAGGTATTCAAGTATTAGAAATAAATAACAAGGTAGAAGAAAATCCATGGTTGATAGAATAACAAGGTCCTACAAAATTCTTAACAAATCTCCTTTGAAAACTCCCAGACAGGTCAACATTGCTACATTAGTGGAATGATCAAACCTAGTATGCACATTGCATTCACATATTTAAGAGTATCATCCCCAGTATCATCTGGAAGAATAACACTTGTTATATTTAGTGCTAAATTCAACTATGGTCTTCCTCTACCATAGATCTCAGGATTAATAGCTCATGAGGCATGACTAACCTCATGCAAAGTTCAATCCTTAGATATTAGGGTTTTAGTGGATCCTAGGGAAAGAAGTTAAAAGCTATGGGTTCACCAAAATGATTTCCCCTAAAATATGTTTATTTTATCCAAAATCTAACTGCAAATATCTGCAATAAATAATATATAATGAAATATAAATGCTAAAAAATTTAATAACTTTAACTATGAAAAGACAAATGAGAGGGATAAGGCACTTATCCCAAAGTCAGTTTGAACTAGAGAAATGTGATGGAACAAGAGCACATACCATTATAATCAAAATAAAAATGTGCATGCATAGAAAAATGCTCTTGATGCTCATTGACATGAGCACCTGTGTAAAGGATAGGGGTGCTTGCAAGCTCCCAAGACCTCTCTGTGGGCATCGGAGTCTATAAAAATGGTTGGAAGCTAGATCTGATAGTGTCACTAGGGATTAAAACTTATTCAACTTTTGGTGTCCTTTATGTCACACTTAGATCACTGAAGTACCTATAACCTATGCACACAAATATCCTCATCTATAATAAACCATAATGTGGTTAAACACATCAAATCCTAAAAACAGAAAGATGCAAAATGAGGGGTCAGACTGTCCTCAACTATCCATAATGGTGAACTTATGATTGAGTGTTGCACTACATCTCAGACCCACTATATTTTTATCTGATTGTGTGTGTAATAGTGATCTTAGGTCTCCCTCATGCCAATGACACCAAGATAATGGGATGTAGACAACAAATCATACACTCTAGACATTATTTAGTCCCAATCTCATACTACTATTCATATGGTTTTTGAGTGAAGAAAGTACTAATTAACCCATGTCCTTTGGCCATTTTAATTTTCTTGCTATCATCACTACTGACCTCAGTACAGTGCACTCACCCAATAAATTTTTCCATTTGGTAAGTTGTTTTATCTTTGACTGGGGTGGCCAACCCATTACTGGGGTGCCCTAGGCAACTTGGTCCTATTTGGGGTGCCCTGATCATTTTTACACTCAAAGTAGTCTCGACCACTTTTTGGGCACTTTCTAGCCATTTGAGATTTATATATTTTTGGTGGTCGTCCTCTTCAGAGTTAATTATGAAATTAGATTACTAGAGAATTATATAGATATAAAGTCCTATGAGACCATAATGGAGGACCAAGCACTAAGCATTACTATCATGGACCTAAGGTTGCATCCATCAAAGGCTCCATTTTGCATAGAATCTATGCTCGATCACATAGGCACAATGATGGTTCATCTGCATCACACTATATAGTGAGGGAAGTTAATTTGAATTCCATCCACAAAATTTTATTACATTTCTACACCGATTTATTACTCGTTACTTTCACAAAGTGAGATTAGCACAAGAGCACCTATGTAGCATGATTACACACATAACACTAGAACTACATTAAGTCTAAGTTATAGTGCAACACTTAGTGAGTCATATTGGAAAGTCCACTATTATGGCCACTAAGGTGAAATCCAATCTCTTCATATGCATCTTTCTTTTTTAGGGATTTGATGCTTGTCTTGGAGTTTTGTAGGTGATTCCTTATTCACAGTTGTATTACATCGACATCTGGACATAGTTCAACAGAAGTTAGTGTAACAAGAATGAGAACACAAGTGAACATCTACCCAACACCTAAGAGGAGGCTTTCTAGGTTATTTTTAAAGACTAGTGTTCCCAATAACTCAGAACAATTTACCCATGGGTGCCCTTTTCCCTCTCCAAGTGCCCTAGTCTAACCAAAGAGCTTATATATGTGATTTCTTAGGCTTCTGTGAACAAGATCGTTTCCTCCCTTTATTTTCCTGGTTCACATTGTCACATGGTCTAATACCTTCGTTGAATCAGATAATCTCTTCCTAACCCTCGTTTCTTATTAGGGTTTCACATTTCTATTTACTTAGTTGTCTTTGGTCACTTTCTTTGTTTACTTAGATGTCATTTACTGTTGTTCTTGATATTAGATTAACTTAAAATAATTCATCATTTTAGTTACTCATTTTGGTGAACCTAACCACTTTCACTCTTAGGATCCTCATTCTTCGTCTCAATCATGGATCTCAAAGTAGGCTCAAGTTTCTTTAGGTGGGAATTTACTTAAGAGATATCCCAGCGATTTCCAGACTATTTTATGAAAATCCCTAGACACCATATATCTTGGTGACAATACGCTGCCACATGAGATAAGTCCTATATTCAAAATCATCTATTTGATGACCCTAGTCCTAGTACTCATTCCATCTAATCACCCTCTATTGGAATCAATTCAGGTTTTACATTCTTCGTTTCAAGTCAATTTTAGTGGCTATGGAATCCATGATCATATCTCTAAAATCTGAAATCCAACAACTTAAGGATGCTTCTTAAGCACATGTTTGTTCTCCATCCACATCTCGTTCTCATGTTATGTCTACTACACGAGCTCATATAAGTGAGCCTCTTGTCATACCATTACCCAAGCCTCTCATCCTTGATCGCAACACTAAGCAACACGGCCTCCTTACTAATCTCCTTAATCACCAATTGATCACTTTTATGCCTATTCATGGATATCCTCCTGTTGGTCCGAAAATCTGTCGCTAGGGCAGATCTATGGATAAACGAGCCAAAAGTGTGCAGGGCATAGCCCCTCTTTGAGTCAGCAAAGTGAAACTGGTTTATTGCTATTCTACCAGCAGGAATCTGTGCAAGTCTCACAAATTCTACCTTCGGGGGTTTGGGATCTCATCCCAGTAGGGGTGTTTCCGACTACGAAAAGAAAGGAAAGGAAGAGGGGATGAAGAAAGAAGCAGGTCCAAAGGGAGAAAAGAAATGAATTCCAAAGCAGAAAGGTTAGAAGGTTTATGTTTTGGGATTGGTAGTAAACAGAGCCAAACCTACTTGCATAAACGAGACAAAGCAATACTAATGATGAATAAATGGCAACAAAATAGAAGCAGATTTAACAGAATAAACACATAGATCAGACATAAGAAAGATCTGACGCAAATAACACACGTATTCAGCACAAAGTCTAAATATTGTATTAATAATCCTTCTGTTACAAAAAGCTCAAAGTCTTTTCTCCTTCTATTTTTCATCTGAAAGATATTCACCCATCCATCTCCAATACAACAAGTGTTGGGGTATTTATAGAAGAAGGAGAGAAAAGAAGGCAAAAAGGAGCCAACAACTTATTTACAAAGATATTTACAAAATATATAAAAGTCATGTTGACTTTTGACAACTTGATGGATGACATCATCCCATGATGCAACATGGATGATGTCAACATTTGTGTCAACATACTCCAGATATTCCCAAAAAAGAAATTCGAAGAAGAGAGAGAGAGAAGAAGAAGAAGAAGAAGCTTCTTGTCATTGTCATCATGCGGCCGAAAGGGGGTGGACTACTTTTTTTGTTGCTCCAGTGACGAGATATGGAATTGAGAGCGGTATTCCATAAACTTGTTGATCATTGGCCCTAGCTGATCTTGGGAAGGATCCTTGTGCCGATCACTGATCGCCTCACAAGTCTCCCTCTCATCTATGAGTTTCTCGGGGAGCTTGGAATAGTCTTTTTCCGCTTCAATGAGTAACCTAATGAAGTCTCGGCAGGCCAACAGGTTGTTGATAGACTCTGTGTCAAAACTGACCTCTGGCCCCATGCCTTGAGAAATGATCTCCTTGAAGATTTGAATGGTCTCATCAGCTTTTCTTAAAGTAAAGGAAGGAGTAATTAACCCTGGTGACATGTTAAGAACGATCTGTTCCATTTGGTGCATCGCGTCCAGGGCTTCTTCCTTTACTTTGTAAATCTTTTCTAGGACAAATTCCAGATGATCCACCCGGTAATCTAGAGTGGACATGACTTTGTTGAGGGCCCTGGGATGTCCAAAGACACCGAAAATGACCAGATTTTTGACTGAACAGTCGAACATTTGTTGAAAGGTCTCGTGCTGCAGTCTAGCATGTTCCAGCTCTTCCGATATGGGTCCTGCTAACGCTTGGAGCTCTTTATTCGCCTTGTTGATGTTCAAATACAAGTTAGAGAACTCGACGATTACTTTTTCACTGTATTTGAGGATTTGGCTCCTCCAAGCAGAAACAACCATACCCTGCTCACCGATCTTTGCATACTCATTAATTTTCTCCTGGCTCAGAAGCTCAGAAGACTCGGTGGAAATTGTGGGAGGCGCACTGCCCATCTTCTATAAGGCTTGGAGCAGATATTTATTTTTCTCTTTCAGTTTCCTTTTCTCCTCTTTTGTTTCTTGAAGCTTTTTCCAGAGGGCCTCAACTGCAGAAAGGGCCTCCCCTTGAAGACTTTCAGAAGACATCCCCATTGTGACTTGGGTCACAGTATAATCTATCGGAGATAGATCCTTTTTCTCCTTTAGAGGATTGGGGTACGCGATCTCCATAACCCTCTCTCCCACAGCACTTTGAGAGAAGCGTGTGATGGGATTTCTGCTTCTTTTCCCCCTTAGATGGGATCACAGAAAAGTCCATAAGAGCGATGGGAACTTTCCTCTTTTGCTGACTTAATTGCTGGGAGATCCAGGCTGGACCTATGGGAGAAGGGCCGGAAACGGAAAAGGGGGCAGCTGCAGTAGTAGAGGGGAAAAACGTGGAGACACGTGGAGGCAGCATGGAGAGAATAGCTGAAGAAGTGCCCACGGGAGGAAGGGATACTGTAGCTGAGGAAGACATAGGAAGGGAAGGGAGCTCAGAGATGAGGGAAGAAATGGAGGGGGAAAGATCCACGAGGGAAGAGAAGATAGATGAAGAAGCGGGGGGAAGAGTAGAAGAAGGGGGAGAGGACACGACCAAAGGGATGGTCACTTGAGTCACTTGAGGAGGGGAAGGAAGAGAAGAAGAAGGGACAGAAGGAACCTCGATTGTTGTATCCGTGTCGACATCCTGAGCGGATGGGCCTATTGGAACATCCTCTTCTGCTTCTTTCTCTGGCGTAACCAGAGTTATGACCTGTTCTGGTGCGACGGAAGGAGGACTTGCTAGAGCTTCTTCCTGAGTGGTGATGGATTCACCCTCTATGCCTTTGCCCTTAGGCTGCTGTTTGGATCGAGGAGGTGCGTTACCCAATGGGGAGGTTGTAAAATCAACCCCGAGGTAGATTAACCCGTTCATTCGGCACCAATGCTCTGTTCTGCGCAGAGTCTCCTTGACCCTCTCCTCAATCGTCTGAGGTGCCTTGGTTCGATCAATGGCCGGAAAAGGCCAATTGTCCCCATCCGTGTTAGTATATACTTGGTCTACTTCATCCTCCGTAGTTTGGAAGCCTTTGGGGACAATCGCTACCCCATATTGGATGATTTCTACCAAGGCTAAGCGAGAATGGTCCTTTCTCTTTAGCTCAACCTCATGGATGACATCGATGTAGATGTCCTCAATCTGAGGGACGTGGATTGGATCGAGTTTCGCCCTTGGCAGACAACTTCTTGGGTCAAAGGTAGGTCTGGCCGGGAAATCATGTCTCAAATTAAGTAGCTCCAGCTCTGCGAACATGTCCTTTGCCTTGTGATGGGTAAGGCATGTATATCTGCCCACTGTGAGGGGGAAAGGAGTTCCACCCTTCTTCCTTTTGAGGCACTTCTCATGATAGGTGATCAGCTATCTTGATAGCTCTAGCAGAATCAACTTGGGTCCATCATACCTCGGCAGTCTATTTGGTTCTCCCAAGAAGTTGGCCGCCCTCAGATAGGTGAACGTGCGAAATTGGGTGAATAGGGCCCCCCATTTCTCTAGTAGCTACCACTACGCTCTTGGTCATGTGACCGTACGAGTCATATTTGGCCTCAACAGGTAGATGATGTGGTAGAAAAACACATCGTTGATTTTTGTGAATTGAGGGATGCTATTCTCCAGTCTCAATTCTGGGTAGTACTCATATATCTTGACCTGAGGCCAAACCCCACTCTGCATCAGGCCTGGGTAGTCTCTTTCTGATGCTGCAGCGTAAACAACATAGGAATTCATGTAGAATATCCCTATTGTATTGAATTGTTGAAACTGCTTGGAGATTGTGCTGCTTATTATCTCTCCCCAGTAAAAGCGCTGATCGGGAACATTCTTGTTCATGGTCTCTAAGTACCGCAGCATCCATTTATGGAAAAAGTGGGCGTCAGGAAGCCCAAAGACCCTGCTCAGGAATGTGATGGTATCACTGAGATCCTCCGAAAAATCACTGCGATGAATGATTTGTGGCCATCGGGTCACTACCTTTTTGTTTTTCAAATAGACCTCATTCATCAGCTGCATGCACTGATCTTCATTGTCGTCCCAGGCCTTAATGCAATATTCTCGGCTGATGGCCACAAAGTTCCGGTGATGAGGAATTCTGAGTATTATTTCAAAGTGGACAGGTAGTGAGGTTAATGATGACCTCTCCCTTGTCGTTTACGACACACCTTGTGTCCTTGTTGTAGCACCGGGCAACTCACCATCATGAATTCATTGTTGACAGCGCTGACTGGGATTCCTCCAGTGAAGTGTAGGGCACTGCCCATTAGTTTTTCCATCCATGGACTTCTTGTTACCTTCTGAGTCCTGACCCAGAATTCCTCCATATCAATGTGACCCAACTTTGAGTCTCTGATGTCTAGGTCGCATTCGGCCTGGGAGTCAGGCATTTTGACCCTCTGATATTTATATTTCATCTCTTCTTCTGTAAGTTTGGCCTTGCCTTTGGATTTGGTAGGTCTTTTTCTTGATGTAGACATGTTCTTCCGAGCTTAGTTGCTGATCTGCACGAAGAAGAAGCAAGACTCAATGCAAAAAGGTTGTATTAGCCATTTGATCTTCCATTGAAGTGTTGACAGAAGAAAGAGTTAGTGATTTTGAGGCTCAGGGCCCAGGGCGCATGAAAGCTATAGCTTACATGTCCAAAATGGTAAGGCGCACAGGAAAAAGGTGTTGCAAGGGCTAAATCAGCGCCAAAGGCGCATGGCGCATGGATGAAGCAGGTTGCATTTTATAGCAGGGCGCATGGAAAGAGTATGTTACATGAAGGTTCGGTGCGCCCTTTGGCGCATGGATGGATTATGTAACATTAAAAAATGGTGTGCCAAAGGCTTTGGTGCGGCGCATGAAGGGTTTTTACACAACATCATGTTACTGCAATGGAGGGTGCGCCCGCGCCTTGATAGCTTTATACTTGCGCGAATAAGGCTTGTGTTACATGAAAGCTGGGTGCGCCCCTTGGCGCATGGAAACGGGATGTAACATGGATAAATAATGCGCCAAAGGCTTTTAAGGAGGCGCGGGATTTACACTTGTAGCATGCAAAAAGGGCGCGCTTTGAAGGCGCATGAGTTCTAGATGTAGCAGGACAAAAGGCTGCGCCATTGGCGTGGGTTTTAATCATGTAACATGGTGGGTAGATGCGCCAAAGGGGCGCAACTATTTTAAGTGTGACAAGACGCGCCAATGCGCCATAGAACTAAACTCATTGCCTCAATCATTTTTCATTCTTTCTTCCATTTCAAAGATAGCATGGACATATAAGGTTTCATATAAAAAGTTTGGCAGACCAAGCCCTTTCAAAACAGCTCCCTTCCAGTAGATCCGGAAAGAGGGAGGGAAAGGAAGAAGAAAGGAAGACAGGACAACATGAGGGAAACTAGCTCAAACCAATCTTATTTTAACACTGGCTAGCAAACCACAACGCAGACCAAGAACACAGACCAAGAACACGCAAAGAACCGAAAGCACGAAAATGGAGAAGAGGGAGAACCTCTTACCTTAGATATATAGCAAAATTGAGAGCGGGTCCACAGGGCAACGAAAATGATGAAGCAGAGGCTGACAAGTCCAGAGTGATCACGTGCTCGACAAAAAGAATGAAAATGACATTGGGCGCGCACTGATATATATAGAAAAACTTGTCATCAATGTGCCAACCACTTTTGAAATGGTGCATGAAAGTTGCTGTCGACAGGGGAAAGCGTGCGCCCTTTGGCACACGAAAGTTTTCGACAACAGAAGAATGAGCGCGCCTTTGGCGCACCGTATGCATTGTCGACATGAAGTTACGTGCGCCATTTGGCGCACCGAAACTTGGTGTTGCATAGGGATTATGTGCGCCCTTTGGTGCACCGAAAGATGTGTTAACATGGAAAACCATGCGCCAAAGGCTTTTAAGGGGGTGCACCAAAAGACGTGTTAACATGGAAAACCATGCGCCCAGCCAAAAAAGGCTCAAAAAGACTAAGTTCA
>JAHRHJ020000403.1:0-75778 GCA_019776745.2 Taxus chinensis
ATCACTGCCCCTACCCGATATCGGTTATCCCCCACCGGGTACCGATTCTATAACCATGGTCGGTTATCCAGTGACCAACATCGGTCACTATGACTTATACCAAAAACCAACCTTTCACCTATTTACCTCCAAATAATCTCATATCCAGCATTGTCTATCCCTGTAACTTGATCTGAACATATATATAACTAGTGACCAAAAAAACATAATGATGTTTTATTATTATTGGTAGTTTATTCTCTATTGTTTTTATTAATGAGATACCTAAATCGTGATTTCGCAATAGCTTCTTTATTATCATTTGCATTAATTTGTATTAAAAGGGAACTGACCACCTTCAAAAGGAAGTCTAATATTTCTTGGGCCCAAGGCAGCTCCCTCACTTATTGTTTAATGAAAATCTAGAGGTCTTGCATTCTTATTTACAGGTAGTCCTTTCCAGACAAAAAGGAGCTCTTCACAATTGGTCTGATCTCTCTATGGTATGTGCACACCTTCCCAAAACTCAACAGGTATTCCTCCTAGCCCTAACCCTTATCTGTTTCTCAAGAGAATGAAAAGATAGAAATAACTCTATTCTGGAACAAAATTCTGTGTGAAACACACCGATATCTCATTTCATGACTCAGTATTAAACAGATCTCTCATGTTAACTTAGTAATGTGTATACAACATATACTTAGTTCCTTGACCTTTTTAGGGTACCCAAGTGTTCTTTTTAAGAGGACCTATATAAATATTTGTTACTGATATTCATCTCAAATCTCACTTCTTAAACTAGGTGACATAGGACAATGTAACCAGTAACTTGCGATACTTTGGCCAAAGTTTTCAAACATGTTTATCATATTTACATTCCTTGATGGATTACTCGTCAAATGGAATTAAGTCCCTCACACCACACTTTTTCTATTATCTATAGTGGTCTTTCTGGACTCCATTCAGTCCCATATGATTCAACATTTCATACTAGACAAGGTCAACAACATGCACTAGTGTGGAAGACTACTCATGGTGACTATGGGGTACATAGACAAACTCAATTTATGTAATTCGATTGGGTGTGTCTATTTATCCTAAGTCAAAAGGATTTGACCTTGACACTAGATCATGTTCCTATCCATGTATATGATAGAACCATGATACATTCTTACTTTTATATAAATCAAGTTAAACAAATAGAGTGGGTGTGTTGAGACTTATCAATTGGTATCATAGTATCATGTATTGACACCCCATCATTCCAAAGGGTACTATATTTCATTTGATGTGTACCAACATCCAATTGAGTTTCATCAACTAGACTAACACACTTTTTGGGCCCTGAAATATTGGCTAGGTGCCAAAGGGAGCGTGTGTGTGCAGGGCCAAGAATAATAAGAGCACGTAGGGAAAAGTGCACAATAAAAGGGTTTAAGAAGGGTTTAAGAGAAACTAGGGTGTAAAAAAAGGGAGGATAAAGGATCTAAGGACTTAGACATATTCAGAATTCTGGATGCACTTAAGGAAAACCATGACCTGACTAGGCATGCTAAATGGATAAGGTGCCATCCTAGAGGCTTGGTGGTCAAGGAAAAAATATTCCATGCATGGAAGGTTCCTCAAAGACATCATTGCAGAAAGTGGAGAGCTTGTAACAGGATTGGCATGCTCCATTGGAGGACCACATGGACACTTGGCAAGTGATCTGCTTCTACAGGAAGGCATGAGGGTGGGTGGTTAACCCTATTCATAGAGATGCTCTAGAGCAAGGAGAATAGACATGAATGGAGGAGAAGCTGATAGACAGTAGGTGCAAGATCACAAGGGAATGCATCAAGAGTATGATGTTGTAGTAAGGCTAGGATTTAGAGCATTAGAGCTAAGGGTTATAATGGATGTAATAGTCCTCTAAATGGCATTAGAATATGGAATAAGGGATGAACTGGGAGGGTTTAGTTAGAATATCACACTAGAGAGGATCTAAAGGAAATAAGTCTGAAGTATTTTTTTATGCATGGTCTATTAAGATCCTTTTTTAATGTAATGTGGTCATTGATATTGATATCTATATGAATATATCACTCTATTCTAAATATTTGGTTTATGGGTGCAAACCCTACTGTCTCCTCTTCATGCTCTGAATCATATCTTTTCTTTATATGATGTTTCTCTTATTATTTTCAATGGTGTATAGATGTAATAGCTCATTTGATGCTTTCAAAATAAGTGCATGAACATTTAATTTTATGCATCTAATTTTCTATAAATGGAAATAGCTTCTCACAATGCTTACATAAAGGAGAGGCTCGGTACCTATGCATGCCTCAGGTGAGTTCCCATCACCCGCTGGGTGATAGACCAGCGCGCATGGGATTAGAAAGTTATATTGAGAGTACATAAACATGACTACATCTTGGTTCCATTTTAGGGACCTCTTTTCAAAGATATTTTGTGAATTATGAATTATGATAGGGCACTTGACCTCATACAATATTGAAGCATGGTTTAAGAGCATGGAGGGTGATTTTTCTTAGAGATTTAGTACTGGACCTGAGTTTGATGTAAGAAAATGGGTAAAAGAACACCTGTATTATGAGACCTTCTTTTGTTACTTTCCAATAGACTTCTATGAATGGATTTCTGCGTATGCATATACATCAATCTAGGATTATAGATCTCACTTTTGGACCCAAGACAAATATCAAAGGCTATGGGATGTTGATTTGACTTGGATGCGTGCTGTTGATAATTGGTGGAAGAGAGTGTTGACCATTTATACCATGGAATACATTATTTCTACGTATTCTTGTCCTAAGGTTGCTGAGTTTGAGTTCTTCAAAGAACACAGATGATCATTTCTATGCAATATCCCTTTATTCATGAAGATATTTATCATTACCCTAAGTTTGGAAGCATTCTCTATGGCCGGCTAAGCTCATCTGAGCACTAGGCAAGGAAGCTAGGGTGGAGGAATATGGAAAACATTATGGCTGAAAAAGAAAGAGAGGAGAGATGACTCAAGTATACCAAAGCACGTGAAAGGAAATTAGCTATACATAGAAATTTTTTGGAAGTGATGTATTTATAGAGGTAGACGTTGCGGGAAGGAATTGAGGTTCGCATAGAGGATGTGGATCCTTACCAGTCTATGCTACCCCATCTCAGAAAATGTGGAAGAGATATCCCTTTGCCATCTGATGAGAGTTCATATCTTGGAGAAAAGAGATCTATCAGCATGCATTTAAATCCACATGAATACCAATCCCTAGCACTTAGTATTCCAAATCAAGAGATAAGTATTGCTAACACAATTGGTATCGGTGGGAGTGACCAATCTACCTCTAGGAGATATAATTTCTTATTTGGTACATCTATGGCTATAAAATCATTCCCTTTTTTGGATGGATATTATCTAGAACAATGTTTGGGAAAAGTGTGAGTATGAAAATCTTAGCTATCGCATCTGGGAGTAGTGCGGGACACACATCTGGTAGTGGTGCAATATCACAAAATATTGGTGCGTATTTCAGTGGAACATTAGGAACGCTATGCAGGACAACTTCAGGACCATTACTGACTACATGAGGTGGAGGACCTAGTGGATCTAGAGGATCTAGAAGATTTGGTGGATCAGGAGGGATAGGACCTGGTGGATCTAATGGATTTGGTGGAGGAGGTAACACTGGAGGGAATCAAGGTTCTAGGTTAGGTGAACAAGGACCTAAACTACCTCGGCTAGTTTTTTTTAATTGTCTTTGCACCTACCAGACTACAAAGGTGTTAAGGATGCTACAGATCATGTTTACAAGTGTGAGTTGTTATAGCATGTGAAGGGGATCACTACCCCATAGCGAAAGGCAAGAAAATTTGTAACAATGTTGCAAGGGTGTGCACATAGTTGGTAGCAGAAGTATGACCCCCACTAGACAGTGGTTGATTACACCGCATTGTATAATTCCTTCTTGGATTTGAACAAAATAGCATCAGCACATAAAAGGAGATCTAGCAGGGAATGGAAGAGAGTGTATGAGAGGATGATGCATGTTTCAAAACTCTTTTATCAAATCTATTCTATGATATTCACCCAACTAAGCATGCTCAATGGTGTTTTGGAGGATTGATAACATTTTTTAGGAGAGATATTTCACAAAAAACTTTCACAGACCCATGCTAGGCCTTGGAGGCTACCTTATGTGTTGAGAATGTCATAATCATGGATACGAGTGTTATCCCTTTCCTTGAGGTTTAAATTGATGCAATGGTGAAGTAGGTGGAAAAGCTATCAGTGAACTTAGCGCATGAGACTTGCAGTGGTATATGGTGCACAAATTATGAAGTAAAGGGGCATACAAAGGAAAATTTCCCTAGAAGATCGATACGCGTCATGACAGTGGACTATGAAATTTTCCATGGAGATCATGATGTAAGTAGATGCCCACTACTGCAGCACGCAATGCATAAGAATGTGTCTTGATACTTCAATATTTGAACCTCTACTACTCATAACATCAAGGATTATGGACTGATTGACCATATATATGATGCCATTAACATTGGTGTCTACCAGACTAGCCTCGTAAGTAATTCTAAGGACAATGGTCATCACTATGAAGAGTGCGCGGATGGAGGAGCACATGGGAGAGGCTTCCAATGAATATTTAGTGGTCATGGTAACCATAGAGGAAGAAGAAGTGAGTTCCCACGTGGGACGTGTTACAATTGTGGATCCACAGAGAAATTCATGTGTGAGTGCCTTGATTCGTTACAATGCTCCTGGTGTGGAAAGAAGCACAAGTATGAGGAGTGCCTAGATTTATTTGAGCACATGAGCCAGCAGCACCAAAAGAAAAAAGTTTTTGGATGGTAAGCATGAGGAAGGTCAATTCACAATGGATGTAAAGGGTGGTGTGTGAGTCATAACTAGAACTAGTACTAGTTACAACACGATTTGAGGGAGCACATGCAAGGTAATTACCAATGCAAAGTTCACTAGTTATTAGAGTAGAAGTGATGGTGCATGGAATGTATCTGGACCCTAGTCATTAGAAATAAGTGTATCAAGAAACCATAGATGTGATTTGAAGCCTACAAGGAGAGATCCAATCCCTGAAGGAGCATTCAAAGAAGTTAGAGAAAAGGAAGAATGTTGAGGCTCCAAAGAATGATCTATATGACGTTAGATAAGTATGCAAGATGTTGAGGAAAGAAAATAGCATCCCCTTTCTAGGAGAATGTTTATAGGAGAAGGTACCACACATTGGAGAAGGGTGTGCGAGGAAGGTTTTGCATGCCAACCTTCCTCCCCATAGCCTTCATTATGACAAGGATATTACCTTGAATTTTTTAGTAGATGGGTGTCTTCTAAGAAATATTCTAATCGATACGGGCATGGAAGTCAATGTTCTCACCCTAGATGCATGGCATCAAATGGGAAGGCCCCCATTACATCCATCTTCGAATGTGTTGTATATGGCTAAAAAACAAAGGAAATGCCCATTGGTGTCTTGAAGGATGATTTTATCACTATTTAAGGGGAAAATTACACTGGAGACATCAAATTCTTGGCACTAGTGAGGTAGACAACTTTCCAGCATTACTTGGGCACCCCTGGTGTTATAATAATAATGCTAACCTAAGGTTCAATAAGGGATACATAATTTTTGAAAACAAGGAGAAGGTCATCATCCCCTTAATCGATGGGAAAATCAACACCATGTAATGAGACATTGGGAGAAGAAGTTATTGACAGGATCTATATGCGCTCTACCAGGGTCCTTGAGGTGATTCACCCTACAAAGGGAGTTATACAATTTGAAGATTCTCATTCTATGAGTGATACAACTAGTGTCACATGTGATAATTGGGTGCACAGGACTTATGAGTTAATTAGGTGACAACTAAGAGGCTCTGTGACAATGGTAATGAAGGCACACTCATTCAGGTGCCTTAAAGGGAAGAAACTACCAAGTTACTCTGGAGGAGCCAACCCCGATGATTTATTGCAGGAAATGGAGGATCAATGGAAAAATGAGGTCAAAATAAGAAGAATAATTAGCTATAACTTTCTTGGTACAGTAGCGTGCTAGTGGGTGACTCATTTTGATAGCCTTCTAGAGTGGCATGAGTTGAGAATCGCATTCTCTGTAAGGTTCTCCCGAATCAATGCACCCACTACAATACAGGACTACCATGGGAAGGAACCCACCTCGTTTCATGTCCAAGCATGTGAGAAAGCATGGATGGGAGGCGTAGGGGCCTTACCACCTTCTTTATGGGTAAATAAGTTGTATTCAACCTTGCAAGGTTTTTCGTGCATGGTATATTCACTCCGAGATGTGCCGCTAGATAAGAAATTGGCAGGAACTTACGGATGACCTTCTTCAAGATTTCAAGTATTAAAGTACTAAACCATCACTGGATACAGTGCTTCAGGTTGTTAAGCACCTACCAATGGGAGATTGTGCCATGGTAGAAGATAGGATATTGGATTTATTGGGTGAACATGGTTTGGAACTACTCCTTGGTGAAGAAGAGTCTGAAGAAGTGTAGCTAGAGTGTGCATGCATGGAGAATGAAAAGGGAAATATGGTCTACATGATATATGGGGAAGAGATGGAGAGTTTGGATGTTAACCATACTGAGGGTATGCATGAATTTATTGATAGTTCTAATGAGAAAGTGTGTGCACACCATGAACCCCTGAAAAAAAATAAGGTTAACAATGGTTTCCAGGTTGAGCCTAAGGAGGCCACTATTGGAGACTATTGTTTAGAGAAGGAAGTCTTTAATATCATTGATCTATTGTGAAATTTGTAGGATTTATTTTTGCATGGGTACCATAAGCTTAAAGGAATTCACCACTCTTTGGGGGATATGAAGATCAAGTTGAAAGAAGGTGTGTGCCTTATTCAGAAGAGGCCCTATCGAATGAATCTAAATCTTCTAGTAAAGGTCAAGGAGGAAATAGACAAGATGATCAGTTTGGGAATCATTGAAGTTGTGGAGGAATAAAAATGGGTAATCCCTGTATGCAATGGAAAGTTGAAAAATCTATGGAGTGAGGCTAAAGAACCTCAAATATTTTCTAACTCAACCATACACCATTAGATTAAATCTAAACAAGAGAAACTAACATAAAAGTATTATAACTTTGACAAAAACATCAAAAACTAACATGTATACTACTCTCTACTCTATGAAAGCTTAATGAAATTGAACCTAGTTTAGATTCTAAGCAATCAAATTATGTGTTGTTTACTCCCAAAACATAGTGAAGAGATCTCTCCAAGTTGGCTACATGGCCAAGATTTAGATCTTCCCTTACTAACTATATTTGGAATGGATGGATGCAAGATGGAGGAGCTCTCAACAATGGATTATGGCCAAGATCCAAATGTTCTATAGCTTAAAGCTATCACAAATGGTTTCTAATTCCTTTCCAAAGTGTTTGAGAGTAGAATTTGTTAGTTGAATGGGAGGGGTGACCCTTCTATTTATATTTTTCCACTTGGGAGAAGTTTGGAATTTGGGTGCATGTGGGACTAAAGCTCAAAAATCACTTTTAGATTAGATTAGGATAAACATGCTTTAGGTTTAGTTAAGCTTGTTTTAGGCTAGTTAACTAGGGTTTAGGCTAGTTAAACTTGATTAGCAAGTGATTAGAGACTCATTGAGAGTTAGGAGGGGTCTGGATAACCAATTGTGACTGATAGATAGCCTACGAAGCCAATAGAAGTGGTCTAGAGAGAACTAGGGAGGTTCTGAATGGTCGAAAGGAGGAATGTTTAGCTAATAAGAGAGATATTAGCCAAATAAGATGATTTATAGGAGGAATACAACCAAGAAGGTGTTGTAAATGGGCATCTGAGAATGGAGCGAAGAATGGGGAATTGATCAACGAAGTATCGTTAATTGACTGAATTAGAGGAAATGCTAAGTGTAAGCATATTTTAGGTGTCTACATTTTCCCCTCTTTGAGGTGGCGTAAGTAACGTCACTTCAAAGAAAGTAGACAAGCATAAACAAGTAGAAATTTTTGAAGGGATAGAAGAAAAATGAGTAGAATGGAGGATGCCCCCTCGATTGTTGATGGGGTGATAGAAGAACTTGATTGACGATCGAAAAGATGACAGAAAGAGAATAGAAGAAAGAATAGTGTGAAGAAGAAGAAAGAAACATGATATAGAAGAAAAGGAGTATGAGGAAGGGGGAATGAGCTAACATCCATCTAGTGCCTTTTAAACAACTTTATTTTTCATCATATTGCTAGTGATCTTCATCATCGGTCCTTATTAAAAAGAATGAACAAAAGTGTAGTATGACATGAAAAGCCATATACGAACAAATGTCCATTGCTAAAAAAAACACCAACTCCATGCAACATACAAAATGCAATGCAATATGAGAAATTAAAAGATGCCTAACTCCATGCAACATACAAAATGCAATGCAATACGAGAAAGTAAACAAGCTAACCTAATAGAGAAACATAATGTAATGTTTTTGTTATCAAGCTTCAGTTCTGACCTATGTGAATTAATGACAAGGGTTAATGATGGTGCCCCAAGAAAGGATACATGCGAGGGGGAATAAAGGAGGACACTTGGAGCCAATGCAAAAACAATGTGCACTATGAAATAGTACCAAGAAACTTGTTGTGCCCTAGAGTATAGACAAAGTAAGCAGCCTAGCTTTTTTTGATGGAGGTAGATCAAGGTGATCCGCGAGTCACATACATGAACATGTGAAAACCAAAGAGTGACATTTATAAGATGATTTATAATGTTTTTGATGTTTCTTGGAACATATTTTAATGTTTTTTTATGTTTCCAACATATTTGAATGTTTTTTTTTTTTTCTAACATATTTGAATGTTTTTTTTATGATTTTGAAAGTTTTCTGAAACTATGTACAGGAAGAAAAATAAGTGTGGATGCCCCTAGCGATTGATGGGATGTACAAGGGCAAAAGGCCACGTCATCATGCGCAGAGAAAGGTGAAGATGAAAAAATTCCCCAGCGATTAGGTGGGAGTATTCAAAGGAAAACTCTTCACAGGTAGAAGCGGGACCCAAGGCCATTATGGATAGGTTCAACATGATGATGAATGTAAACCAATGAAGTGTTGGGAAGAAGTAAGGATGCCCCCAGCGTAAGTTGGCCTAAAAGCACATGATAGAAAGGAAGGAGAAGATTATTTTTGTGAAAGGGGACAAAGGTGTCCATAAACATGGTCAAAAAAGGTAATCTTATACACATGGATGTTCTGAACAAAGTAGAAGAACAATGTGAAATGATATGAATGTAGCTAGAATCCTCGATGAAACAAGTGATTAGCCAAAGGCACAAATCATGAGATACATACTAGAGTAAGAGTCTGAACAAGGTCCAAAAAAAGACACTTGGTAACATACTAATCCTACATACTCATAGAGATCTAGTGTGTGAACATGGAATTAAATTACCTCTTAAAGGGAAGATTTAATAGACAACAAGTGAGAGACCCTACCCTAGCCAATGTGTAGGAATGTTTGATTTTGAAAGGTGATTTGTGAATGGAGGGTGGAATGATAGTCGTACATTGCTCCACTTCCAACTAGACGTCCATAGCCCCAAAAAAGATTCATTTGATTCTAATCACAACATTTCTCTACTTCTAGTGAGGCATCCATAGCCCTGATAGAGATTATTGGAAATACCCCGAAAGAGAGAGTTATATATCAATTTTATTTTTCTTTGTAACTTTAGCTTTTGAATTTTGATTCTCTTGCTTTCTGAAAACTTATTCCATCTCTCTTGATTGAAAAGGGGTTAAGAACCACAAATGGCTTGATGGAAGGAGGTGGAAGTGATTGTGATGATGACATTGGCTAGTGTCAAAAAATATGTCCAAAAGTTCTTCGCAACAATTTTATTAGATGTTGAATGTGATAGGATCTCTAAGAGGTTAGTCATTCTTTAATTTACTAAGTGATAAAAGGCCGGGGTCAAACGGATATCCATAGAGATAAATGTCACAAAATACGTGTGAATAGGCTAACCAAAATATCATCGAAGGGATAAAAATGATAGGAAGACTTGTAAAAGAAGAGAAAGAAAGGGAAGAAATAAACATCCATGTGTACGTAATACCTGATTGCAATGTTTGATTTTTGTACCTTTGATTTTTATTTGAAATGTTTTCTCATGTTTTTGTATTTTTGAATTGTTTTGATTTTTAGATTTTTGATAGTTTTTGGAAAGGTGGGATCAACAAAGTCACTCTGAATACACAATGACAGCCAACTAGACATTCAGTATGTACGGAGATGCGTGTGTGATTTTTCGAAGAAGGTCTAAGGAAAATAGACATCATGATGATGTAATCTCAATGAGATCAAAAAGGATTGTCCTAGAAAATAAGTTTTCTGAATGAATAATCACAAGGAACAATCACACAAGTGTGAAACACAAATCCAATCAATAAGTAAATACTCCCTATGTAAAATGTGTGTGCAAAATGACAGCCCAATACAAAGATGATCCACACCATGTCAATACTTACGTCAAGTTCGAAATGAACAAGGTGTAAGTAGCAACAAGGAGCAAATCGTGACCTCCACACAAGGTATACCTAGTACTAACTCAAGTGTCAATGAAAGCTAAGTGTTTTGAAAAGTGGACATCACAACTAGACATATCGTAACAACTCTATTCAGATATCGCAACCAAGCAAGCAAGGTGTTGATATCAAGACAACATTATGGTGATATATATAACATGGTATCAACACTCTTCAAGAGACCCAGATGACGTCTAAACTAAAATCAAGTAGAAGGTATAACAAGAAGTCTATGATAATGCAAGCAGCGTAACCACACAATAGAGGTATTTATACTACATACCGAAAGAATGGGAGAAGCAATGTAAATACCAATACTGAATGACTAGAATGCAAGCAAAATTTGACAAACTAGGGGAGAGACAGAATGAAAAAACTGACCCGTAATAATGATGAAGATCCTAAAGTCAAGATTGTAGGACTACCAAAGATGTGAAAATATACCTACTTTCTTTAGTCATTTAACACCCTAGCCGCAAACATGGATGAGTGTAAACGTACAAAAAAGTAGCTAGCACAATCTTTGACATGACACGTAAAGTATGCATCTATTTTAATTCCAACGTGGAAAGTACAAACACATGGGTGTAGATCAAGATCGTGTGAAAGTAGACTTAGTTTCACTTTGGGAAGAGCTTCGCCTTGTTTAAAAAATGAGAATGAAGCTAAGCTAAGTAATACGCTTGTCTAGATTCATGATGAAAGACACTTAGATCAAACTTGGGATGAGTTCATTACCATGTTTGACAAACAAGGTGTTGAATCTAAACAAGTTATCACCTCGTGATGGAAAATGAAGTGAATGGACTAGTAAAGTTGGCCTCCAAACAAAATGGTTTCCTTAATAAGCTCTCTCAACTAGGTGTTACAAGGTTGTCTTAAGCGAGTGTGATTTACCCAAAAAGTCACACTGACTAGTTTGGGAGTATCTTGGCTTTACTTTACCCCCTTCAAGAACAGTAGGCAACTAGTGCATCTACGTGTACTATCACTGGGGTCAGCATACAGATAACCGGTAACGCTATATCACAAGGTGTACTAGTCAAGTGGGTAAGTGAGGCACTTCCCATTTCGTCCATGAGGTTACTCAGTAGTGGACTACTTTAGGGTTCCTGGAACCACCCCCATTGTTATAGCTTAAGGCGTTATGCCAAAGGGGTTAGGTTCTAGTTAAGCGGAGAGGGACTTACCCTTTTCTCGAAACCTACAATACAGTGTGTTGAATACGGTGTGTTTTTTTATCTTTTTTAATTTCAATGTGGTTTCTAAAGTGGCACACCATTTGGCAACCTGCAAACACACTTGTATTAGAATTTTTCGCTTTGTTTTAACACCTTTCTTTGACCAACGTTAGGTCATGTAGACAAAAATTTGGTTAGTAGTCTTCTCATTTTTTGATTGAGGTAAAAGAGAAATCACACTTGGTTTTGATTCCTAAGATCACCCAAAAGCGTGAAGGAAGAGCATACGCAAAGTGGAAAGCCTACTAAAAGCACATAAAAATGTTAATTTATCCTTTAAAATTAAGTGTTTTTAACATGTAAAATAGAATTTTTTGTAAGTGTTTTTGATCTCCAAGATCACTTTGGAAAGCGTCAGGAGAGAGCATACACATGTTTCACAAATCCTAATTTAAGCTAAGGAATTAAAAAAACTTAATCATGCAAACTAATTTTTTTTAAAGAGTTGGCCTTGTTTTAAAACCTGTCAACCTTTAAAAACCTACATCAAAAAATGTTAGAGAAACAACTAAAATTGACTGTAATTTTTTTAATCTAGACACTAACACCTGCGTGCCTAAACCGACATGTACGCACCCCAACTAATGGGTACGTTCCTATACCAGAACCTACGCGGATCTATTAAAATCAAAATAGCCACCAACACTTAGGCGCCCTAATCCAACATGTACACTAGGGTTTCAACACATGTGTGCTCCTTCTACCGACGAATACGTGGCCCAAGAAAAAATAAGTCTGTAAGACTTTACACAGTGGTATTAATTACATAGACACGTACAGAGAGACAGAGACGCGGATAGACCAACGGAGACATGGACGCATCCCTGTAGAGAAAAAATGTTATAAACACAAAGGACACCCTGATGAGTACACGGCCTTACCAACGGAGACATGCCTATATCAACTTGTATGTGCCACCTTAAAACACCTATGCGTGCCCTATAAAAAACCTACAAAAAACATGGATTTTCAAAATTTTAAGAGCAAACAGGTTATCGGTTAGTCAAAGCTTCCTATTTATATGTTAAACCCACAAATGCATGTAAATAGAGTTCATTAATCCAAGGTTTAAAATAGAAATGAGGAAAATAACAAGTGATTTACACTAAAAAAAATTGAAAAATGACTTTGAAGAACTCAAAGGACCTCCATTAATGGAGGATGGACATAAGTGTCCCACCGGGCGTACCAAATGTATACAATGGAAAGTTGCAAAAAATATATGGAGTGAGGCTAAAGAACCTCAAAGCTTTGCTAACTCAACCATACACCATCAGATTATATCTAAACAAGAGAAACTAACATAAAAGTATTATAACTTTGACAAAAACATCAAAAAATAACATGTATACTACTCTCTAAACTATGAAAGATTATTAAAATTGAACCTAGCTTATATCCTAAGCAATCAAATTATGTGTTGTTTACTCCCAAACACAGTGAAGAGATCTCTCCAAGTTGGCTACATGGCCAAGATTTAGATCTTCCCATACTAACTATATTTGGAATGGATGGATGCAAGATGGAGGAGCTCTTAACAATGGATTATGGCCAAGATCCAAATTTTCTATAGCTTAAAGCTATCACAAATGGTTTCTAATGCCTTTCCAAAGTGTTTGAGAGTAAATTTGTTAGTCTGAATGGGAGGGTTGACCCTTCTATTTATAGTTTTCCACTTGGGAGAATTTGGAATTCGGGTGCATGTGGAACTAAAGCTCTTTTAGATTAGATTAGGATAAACATACTTTAGGCTTAGTTAATATTGGTTTAGGCTAGTTAACTAGGGTTTAGGCTAGTTAAAATTGATTAGCAAGTGATTAGAGACTCATTGAGAGTTAGGAGGAGTCTAGATAACCAATTGTGACTGATAGATAGCCTAGGAAGCCAATAGAAGTGGTCTAGAGAGAACTAGGGAGATTCTGAATGGTCGAAAGGAGGAATGTTTAGCTAATAAGAGAGATATTAACCAAATTAGATGATTTATAGGAGGAATACGACCAAGAAGGTGTAATAAATGGGCATTCAAGAATGGAGCAAAGAATGGGGAATTGACGAAGTATCGTTAATTGATTGAATTGGAGGAAATGCTAAGTGTAAGCATATTTTAGATGTCTACAATCCCCATGGTCATCAGCATTAAAATTGATGGAAGGATCAGTATTTGTGTTGACTATAGGGACCTTAATGTAGCATTTGTAATTGATCCTTTTCCAACCCCTTTTACTGAATAAATTATCAAGGGAGTCACCAGGCACAAAAACTATTCCTTCAAAGATGGTTTCTCAGTATACCATCAATTTAGAATTGCTAAAGAATACCAAGAAAAGAAAACTTTCACCACTAAATCGGGAATTTTTTCCTATACGGTCATGCCTTTTGGACTGAAGAACACGCTTGCGGTGTTCTCACGCATAATGGTCTAGACATTTCAGGATTTTATCCACAAGTTTTGACAAGTTTACCTTGATGATTGGATAGTATATGGATTAGTGAAAGACCATTATGACAATTTAAGGCTTATGTTTGAGAGATTTTAGAAATTGAGGATATCCCTCACCATTAATACATGCATTTTTTCTACTCCATTTGGGACTCTTTTGGGGCATGTCATATGTAAGGGTTATTAGTGGATCCCATAAAGGTTGTTGTTATTGTGGGGTTGGGCAAGCCTACATGTCAAAGTGAAATGCAAAAATTCCTTATGCATACAGGGTACCACCGGAAGTTTATCAAGAGATATGCTAAGATCACCAAGTCATTGGAGAAGTTACTTAAACACAAGAGTGCATTTCATTGGGAAGAGGCACAATAGATGGCATTTAACACTTTGAAGAATAGACTTGTCACTACACCCATATTACGGTTTCCATCTTGGGATAAACCTTTCCATGTGCATTTTGATGCCTCGGGGACAGCCATTAGAGTAGTCCTACCACAACTTGGAGATGAGATTATTTATCACCCCATTTTTTTGTAAGTAGGAAGTTGACACCAGTAGAGAAAAACTATACCACTACTGAGCGTGAAGCACTATCGATGATCTATGCATTACATAATTTCATGTAGTATCTGCTAGAAACACCTTTCATACTTTACATGGATCACACCACCTTTAAGTACTTGGTGAACGAGCCAATTTTGCAAGGGTGCATATTTCGGTGGGTCCTATTATTTAAGGAGTACAAGTTTATAGTTGTAAAACAAACAAAGAGTAACTCAGGGCCTTACCATTTGTCAAGAATTGATTCAAGGGAGGAGGCACAAAGTGTTGAGGATGTTATGTCAGACATGTAACTATTTAGGTTTTGGCACATGCCCTCTAACTTAGAGGATATTGTTTTGTTTCTCAAAATGGATGTGGTGTCGGAAGGAATGAAATATTTGGAAATAAAACAGTTAGCTATACGCACTGCACCCTACATGCTAATTAGTGGGGACTTATACAATTTAGGTTGTGATGAGGTTCTATGTCGATGTGTGCTAGAACATGAGCATGTTATAATCATGGAAGAATAACATGGCAGGATTGCAAGAGGGTACTATGCAGAGAATGCAACAGCGTAAAATATTCTACTCATAGGGCTTTGGTGGGAAAGTATCTACCAAGATTGCATTGAATTTGTCAAGGGATGTGACCATTTCCAACACCTTATTAGGCTAGGAAAAAGAGATTAGATGCCCCTGAGACATAAATCCAGTGCATAACCATTTGAAAAATGGGCCATTGACTTTGTAGGACCTATTTCACCTATCATGCAAAAGATAGGATGGCACTATATCATCACTTGTATGGATTATTTAACAAGGTGGGTGGAGGAAGCACCTACAAGGGACTTTTCAGTAGTGATAACTTCTAGATTCTTATGGGAGAACATAATAAGTAGGTATGGATGTCCTCTAAGTTTGACCAGTGATAGGGGTACACACTTTTTGAATGAAACATTCATACTTCATGGTGGCCCATCATAAAACTACCCCATATCACCCACAAGCTAATGAAACTGTTAAGACATTTAACAAAATTTTGAGTCATACTTTGACAAAAAAAATTCTATGTGGGAAGACAATATTGGGATGATAAGGTATCATCCATTCTATGGGCATACAGGAAAACCTACAAATTATTGAATAAAGCCACACCATTTCAGTTATTTTTTGACATGGAGGTTGTTTTACAAGTTGAATTTATGTTACCATCACTTTGTATTGTGCACGCATGAGGGTTAGCTGATGAACAAGAAATTCAAGAGTGCATGGAGAAGTTACTATAGCTAGAAGAAAGGTGATCACTTGATAGATGGATTCAAAAGACATAAAAGACATGAAAAAAAGCATGGCATGATCACCATATTAAAAATAAACAATTGGAGGTTAAGAAAATGGTTTTTCTATATGATTCCAAGTTTCTACCCCATCCTGGGAAACTGAAATTCCATCTGTTAGGGCCATATATAATCTCGTATAGCCTTGATTCAGGTGCTTTCCAGTTATAATAACTTGATGGAACATGGTTACCAGGTCATTTCAATGGGAGTAGGTTAAAGCCCTTTTATAAATAAGTCTTCTTTGTGTTTGTAACTAAGGTAGTATTTCCATTTATCCTAGGATTTCCTTTTACGTATTTATTTTATTTGTGTTTCCCTTTCTCGTTGCTTGTTTCATTCTTTGTGTTGTTGTTTTGTGCACTTTGTGCACTAGTGACCAATTATTACTTTTGAAAAATTGTGTATGTATAAAGGACTGCGCAACTATTTTTGTTTGGGGTGGAGTAATGCGAAGTATAATGGAAGTTGGTAGGTTGAGTTTTGATGGCCTGAATTGAAGGATAAAAAGTTCTTAATGTGGAAGAGCACGTGTAGAAAAGGAGGACAAGGAATTTTTGGTGTCATGATAGCTTTAAAAAGACCATGTACAAAGGATGAGAAGTGCAGGAACAACATGAGGTAGGTGAAGGAAAAAATCAGGTTAAGGATAAAAGAATTTCCTTTAGCGCTACAAACGCGTGCGTAAGATTCTTCAGCCAAAAAGGATTTTGCGCACTAGAAGGTTGTAGAGATTTTTTGCACAGGATTGGGTGTGTGGGTAAGAGTGCTTAACATTGGCTTTAGTGGAAAAATTTGTATTTATTGCTAAGTACATTGGTATGTGGCATAACATTTATTATGGGAGAGAATAAAAATCTATAAGTAGAAGATCGGTATACATTGTTGTTACATTGCATTTGTGATAAAGAAGAGATCTTATGAACTAGGGCATCTGTGAAGAAATATTTTTGTGAAGGAGGAATTGTAAAAATCTAAGTGTGTGACTAGTGTGATTTGTAAACCAGAGTAGAAGGAGTACACGAGCATAGGGAAGAAGGGTTCAAAATATTATGTCATCTTATGGAAAGGTTATCCAAATTAGGGTTCTATAGCTAGGGAATGGGAGTAAAGGGATTCTTCATGAAGTTTAACGATATATTTGAGAAGAGAAAGGAAGAGGAGAAAGGAATAATTTATTTTTAACTCGACAAGAAAATGGCACCAAAGAAGGCAATCATCTCACCGTAAAGAAGGGCAAGGGCAAGGGAAAGGGGAAATAGACTACTACCACCAGTTTTAATGAAGAGTGGTATGCAGAGATGTAATACCTAGATGGAGTGTTACTTGGAAAATAATGGGTATCCCACGTAAGGAAGATGGCCATGAGTGATTACAACCATCGTACAAGCACCAAAGTGAAGGAGATGACATTACAACTAGTTTTCCCAACAAACAAAAGGACACTAGAAGGAATTTCAATCTATGATGATGAAGTGAAGGTAAATTTGGAGAAGGTTGGGTTATTGTAAATTTATGAGTTTCCCTACTTTGGAAAACCTTAGCGATAGTACCAATGGTTGATGTTACATGTGCACAAGGACCACTTATACTTCATAGGCCAAAGAATGTGCCTAACCCCTCAAATCATCTCTAAGTTTACTAGCCTTGTTTGTGAAGGGGATTTTTTGGATGATGACCTGGAGGACAAGGATTCCATTAAGGAGAAATTCAAAGCTTATGACTATAAGAAGGGCTCATGTTACTTTGATATCTCAGATATCTCTGACCCAGTGATGAGGATGTCCACGCACTTGGTATCCAAGTTAAATGGACAAATACAAGGTGGATGTGTGTAGATAAAAAAGGCTTGTTTGAATGTGTTCATTGAAGGATTTTGCCAGTGCACAGAAGGGAGAAGATCATGTTTGGGAATGTCCTCCTCACCATCACCTTCTCAGAGATTGGAGTGCCCGATGGGCCAGAGAAGTTTGTATGGGAATATCTAGATGAAGATCCTTTCCCCGCGATGAAATTTAAAAAGTACACTTTGACACCATGATGATTTCCCACAAGGCATTCATGGAGAAATGATACAAGAGGATGTGCAATGCATTTAGTGCAGAATGGAGGATACCCAAACAATTGTCAGTGCTAGTACAAGGAGAATTTGAGTTTATTATCTACCAACATTTTTACATTGGCAGATTCACATTGACATATGGGAAAAATATTCCATGGTGTCAAAATTCCTTTCTCTTTCACCGTGCAATACTTTCAAGTAGAGTTCAATCACTTTAAAGAAGAAAAAATACTAAGGTTTGACCTCAACGAGGTAGACCAGGACCACTGTGACCTATGAAGGAATTTGGTATACCCTAAGAAGCATGCTTATGTAGAGAAGTATGTCTCCCATGAGATGCAATTGACAAAACTTATGACGCTGCCAATTGTTGGAAGGACTAAAACAAGGGTATACCTATGGATCAAGCCCAAGTATGAGAATGGTGCCTACTTGAAGAATTACGTCTCCATCCTAGAATACCCCACCGGAAGAAAGAAGGTTGTGCCAAGGAAGAGGGAAAGATAAGAGGTTCCAGAAAAGAAATCACCAAGTGTGCAGACAACACCATTTATGGGTGCGCTAGAGTCAGGCACCAAGCCAATTATATATGCACAGTGGAAGAAGTCCCCCACTAAGGAAAAGGAAAAATCACTTGAGGAAGAGCCATCAGAGTAAGAAGAGCCTCCTACACAATAAGAATCTCTAAGGAAGGAGTCCTTTCTAAAGAAGAAGAGCATTTTGAATCTCTTATGCTAGAATCACAATTTGGGAAGAAGAATAAGGTAGCAGAGAAGGCTGAACTCAGAAGAAATGGAGATCCTGGAGGCCTATAGAGGCAAGAGATATGATGATGAGCATAAAGAGGCTCAAAACCATCCTATGTATAATGTGCATGACTCTGACGATGAGGGAAATGAAGAAAAGGATGGAGAAGAGGAAGGCACATAAGGAAAATGGGAGAGTGAGGAGGCAAATACTAAGGATCAGAGGACCCTAAGCCTCACCAAGGAGTAGATAGAAGATACCACGGAAAGAGAAGTATTAGGCATAATAAAGGATTTATTGGAGCAGGAAGTGGAGTGCAGTGCTAATGAGATACTCAAGGAGATAGAAGAGGAAAGTGTAGGGAAATAATATGGGAGCATGGGTGGAGATCCCAGCTTAGTATTAAGCTTTCCAAAGGTAGCATGCATAGGAGGGAAAAGTGTGGTAGCAGCGTAGGAGCAGGGAATGAGCTATATCAACAATCCAAATAAGGTACTACATGCACGCTTCTAAGGAACCGTGCCTACAAACCAACTCCTTGCATGGTCTTCATTCGATGAAGAAGGCACATACCCTCAAACAAGGAAGATGTTATCTTGGGATTTTGAGTCCCGTGTTGATGAGCCAAAGTTCAAGGTAAACTAGGGAGTGCTGATAAAGGTACCAGAGACCAAGGGAGTGAAACCCCTGGTAAATGCTCAATAGCTATCCGATGAACAACTTTGCAATGCCCTCAAAAGGGTATCCATTGAGGTTGAGGTGAGACTCTTTAGAAGGAATGATAGGGTCAAATTCCTAGAGGAAGAACTTGAGAAGAAGGAGGAACTCATTGAGAAGAGCAAGGATCTAAATCAGGAAGAACTTGATCAATGCACAGTTAAGGTGCAAACTAAGGGAGGAAAAGGAAAAGGTGCACTAGGTATACAAGAAATTGAAATGATCACAGACGTCGTCATTATTAAACATCCAGACCTAGCACTGCCTGAGAATAAATACAAGTCAACCTTTCAATGCTTGGAAGACTTAACATGCATCCTTACCATGGAGAGGTGGCCACTTACATTAGAATTTGTAGAAATAAATTTTGGCATGCCAAAAGGAATAAGAGAAGTAGAAGATTGGGGAAACAGTCACTCAATATTCTCAAACTCCTTTCCGTTGTACAAACCGCTACATGCATGACTGAGGCTGTGTATGATAACTATGCTAATAGGGATAGAGTAGCAAGTATACTAGTTACTACACACAAGGTGGGTCTAAAGGAGTACCAAGAGAAGAATAAAGGGAACAGGGTAGAGCGGGATAAGATCCTAACCAAGGTAGAGAAGAATATGGAAGTGATTGAGACCTTGCGAGGTTTGATCAAAATACATCTTAAGGAGTTGTATCCCTAGATCACCTGTATAATGGATGCATTGGATAACCTAGGCAAGAAGATAGAAGGAATTTTAGATACATTGAATGCCAAGGGTGATGAACTAAGTTTTGAGGAGGTGAGTGTGTTAGTGGGCTGACTTAATTCAGCAATAACAAGGTGAAGTAGATGCCTTAGGAGAATATCAATGCGATAATAAGGAAGGAGTTCCCACTCCTCTTGTAGCAATAGCAAATTCCCCTATTCTTTATTCTTCCATTATTTTTTCTCTCATTCTTTACTATTCATTCAATTTTTATGGGTTCCACCATTTTTTATTCTTTAAGGGAGTAGTATGTTTCCAAGGACGGAGAACAAGCTTAGTGTGGGGTGATATTGGGCCCTAAAATATTGGCTAAGTTCCAAAGGGCACATGTGCATGCATAGGGCCATGAAGAAGAATGGTGCATGGGGAAAAATACGACAAGGGAAGAAGGGTTTAAGAGAAACCATGGTGCATACAAGGAAAGACAAAGGATCTAAGGACTTAGCCATATTCAGACATTATGTAGGCACTTGAAGAAAATGTGACCCGACTAGGCATGATGAATGGATAAGGTGTCATCCTGGAGTATTGGTGGTCAAGGAAATAATATTCCACACATGGAAGGTTCCCAAAAGACATCATTGTAGAAAGTGGAGAGATCAGAACAAGATTGGCATGCTCCATTGGAGGACCACATGGACACTTGGCAAGTGAACTTCTCCTGCAGGAAGGCATGAAAGTGGGTGGTAACCCTATTTATAGAGATCATCTAGAGGGAGGAGAACACACATCTGAATGGAGAAGAAGATGATAGACAGTAGGTGCAAGATCACAAGGGAATGCATTAAGAGTATGATGTTGCAATAAGGCTAGGATTTAGAGCATTAGAGCTAAGGGGTATAATGGATGTAATAGGCCTATGAATGGTGTTATAATATGGAATAAGGGATTAACTGGGAGGGTTTAGTTAGAATATCACACCAGAAATGATATGAAGGAGATAATTCTGAAGTCTTTTGTTATGCATGGTCTATTATGACCTTTTTTTAATGTAATGTGGTTACTGATACTAATATCAATATGAATATATGGCTTTATTCTGAATATCTAGTTTATGGGTGCAAACCCTAGTGTCTCCTCTTCATGCTATGAATTAGGTATGTTCTTTATATGATGTTTCTCTTGTTATTTACATGGGTATATATATGTAATAGCTCATACGATGCTTTCATAATGAGTGCGTGAACATTTACTTTTCTGCATCTAATTTTCTATTAATGGAAATATCTTCACAAAATCCTCACATAAAGGAGGGGCTCGATACACGCGCGTGCCTCAGGTGATTTCCCACCACCCGCTAGGTGATAGGTTAGTGTGAATGGAATTATAAATTTATATTAAGAGTACATAAAAGTTACTACAACACCTTATACTAAAAGTTTATTACCTTATTAATCACTTCATTAAAGATTAATTACAGCAACGCTTAATGATTCAACTAGGTTATTTAACCTATAAGGTTACAAGTTGAAATTACATGTGAGGTAGGTATCAGATAAAATATTCTTCCTAACCAATTAATTACATGCTTAAATTTGTCTTAAATGAAACATCTTACATTAAATCATGACAAAATTGATCTTGAATTTATGAAAGTGTGTTAATTGATTCATCACTTATTTCAACCCTCACTTAAATAATTCTTTATAACCCTTTATTTAGACTTCATGGAGATGAATTCTAAATTCCATTTTAATTCCTTTCCAAGCATTCCTAATTTTTATTAAGGAAATATACCTAAAGAAGAACACTTTAAATTATTTACTTACAACATTCATGACACTTTAACCAGATCTTAAGTTATGTCTCTATGATTCATTTTATGGGAAATATCTTTTTTTCCTATATTATGGGCTAATGTCCATTTATAAAACAAATTACATATGTTTAATTACATCAAGAATTCATAAACATATATCTATATAACTCAAACATAGTCCCTTTTGTATTGATTGAGGATCTACTCATGAGTGTCAACTTTATAAGTTGTATCTCTAATTAAGAAAATAAACCAACATTTCAAATCCCCACCCCAACCATTCCATAACATTTAGAATTGACCTCCTTCATTAGGATAATACTTAACAATACATCCCAATTCATGACAAGAATGTATTATAATAAATTATTATTTAACAATCATCACATCTTTTATTTGTCAAGAAGGATTGATACATTCATTGAATCCAGAAGTATTTTAGAGATTACAAAGTTTCAAAACAGTAGTACAAAACTAAATATTATTACAACTTTATTTTTCGACAAGTACATCTCAAGTAATGAATCCCAAATGAATAGGTTAGTTATAAACTATAGTATAACAACTATATAAAATATATAGTTTTCAAATTATAAAAAAAATTAATATGATGTTTATATAAGTTATTATATAAACCTTATTCTATATAAATCTTAATTTAAAAAAATATAGTTATAGATTAACTATAAAATATAGTTTTTTAAATCAAATTCTTATAGAGGGGTCCAAAGAACATGGTTGTGAATTTACCTTCCAAAATATTTAACCTACAAACATTGGAAATTATAGAAAACATGAAAATTATTTCATATAGTAATAAACTCTTTCCTATTGTGTATGTGATTTTTAGAATTTGAGGATTCTAATAAATACAGATTTAATCAACTTACATATTATATAATGTTACAATAAATATTAAATAAATGATTACATCATAACATAAGTAAATAAAAAAATACTTACATGAAATAAATAACACATGTGACACGGTATTTATAGTGGAAAACCCCAATAGGGTAAAAACCACTTTGAAAATAACCTTTTACTTCAGAGAACTTATTTTACATCCAGTAAGATCACCTCCTCCTTTGAAACCCTATTTACCAAGGGTAAAACCAAATCACTTGATTTGCACACCTTTGATATATTTCCCGAATATATCAAATGAGGACCTAAAGTCCTTTTTATATAAGGTGATCGGGTATGTCTCCCAACCCACCTTTTCAACCTAAAATGGTTGACACATACACCTAGGTTTATAATATTTAATATTAGAAATATAATCATTTCATGATATTAAATATTTAACCTAAAGTATATACCTTAGGTTAGCATATTTAATAATAGAAATAGAAATATTTCATATTATTAAATATTAACTTATATATTAGTGATGGACCCATATACATTAAGGGTTGGTCAGACCACTTAATCATTATGTTCCAACACTCCCCCTTAATGTTAAGTGGGATAACATAACATATGCCAATAGATTACCTGCCCGTGGTACACTACAGGATTTACAATCCTTAAACCATAAAGGTTTTAGGCTAGCATATTGGTTGAAGGAATTATAACACCTTCATCATACTCAATTTACCTTTTGGTACAAAAGGATTTAGAATCCCAAAGATCATCCCATGATCAGTGGCTAAGTATGATTTGTGAGTTTTACATGTTCTCACAGGTTCTCATAAAAGGTTATTGAACCCAAGCATATAGGATCCTTTTACAACCAAGGACCTCCTTAACAATATGCTTGTACTGGATGTTTACTAGTAAACTCAATAGCACTAAAGAGTTTACTGAAGACCACCTTTAAGATCTTTCTACACTTCTTTCTAAAAAATAATCCGAGGAGGTATACATGCCCGAAGTTCTTTTTACACTTTCCCGAAGGTCTTTTTTACACTTTCTTAAGGTATTTTACAAATTCCCGAAGGTATTTTTACAAAAACCAAGTTCCATTAGGAGGTGACATTGTCATGCACACTACCCCTGAATGGAAACTCTGATAATCCAAGCTTTTCACAAAAGTGACAAAACTTTGCAGCACTCAGGGACTTTGTGAAGATGTCAACAACCTGCTCTTCAGTCAACACGAACTTGAGATTTATGTCATCACTTAGCACCTTCTCATGGGTGAAATGTATATGTATCTCAATGTGCTTCGTCCTCTGATGTTGAACTGGATTCTTAATCAAGAGTAATACAACTCTGGCCACTACATAGAAGAGGAATACTTCCTTTAACTTCTATGTGTATCTCTACCAATAGCTGCTGCAGCCACATGGCTTCTTTACTTCTTCCATTGTACTTCTCTGCCTCAGTAGAAGAAATGGAGACTGTTGATTACATTTTTTGTTCCAAGTAATGGTTCCTACACCAAAAAAACTTGAACACATATCCAGTATATTTTATAACACAACATCAGTATGGTTAGAATCACAAAATCCATATAAGATAGCATTTTCATTCTTAGTATAATGCAACCCATAATTGATTGTTCCTTTAATATATCTAAAAATTTATTTTTGCAAGATTCCAATGATCTCTAAAAAAGGTTCCTACATAAACCTTGAAGTAATTCCTACTGTATAGGAAATATCTGATTTATTTATAGTTAGATAAATCAATCTATCAACTCAAAATCGTATATAAAATAGGATTAACTTTTTTCATATGTACGTTTAGGGTCAATATTTATTCCAACTTCCATTGAAGTAGAAAATGGTTTACAATCAATCATAAGAAACTTTTTCAATACAATGGTTGCATATTTTGTTTTGAAAAATAACAATAGAATGAAATACAGTCATACAAATAACATGATGTGAGAGACCTAACTCATTCATTTCAAAGTACTGCTTCAATTTCTCTTTAATCTATGAATTAAATTAGAATTATCACCAGTCATAAGAAAATCATCAAATATATACATATAATGATAATATGTGAGGCTTATTACTTAATGAATTATCATTGTTAGAAGAACAATTAAAAAAACTTAATAGTTTAAAGAAGGAAATAATTTTTACATACCAAGCTCTAAGAGCTTGTTTTAAACCATACAAGGATTTCTCAACTTACAAACATAGTTTTCTTTACCAGTTTCTTCAAATCCTTTAAGTTGAAACATGTAAAGTTATTCTTTTAAATTTCAATTCAAAAAAGTATTTTTCTTATCCATTTGGTGGATTTCCCACCCAAATTGAGTGGCAATTGCAAATAAGGCCCTAACAGTACTCATTTTAGCTACAGGGGAAAATGTCTCAACATAATCAATACCAGGTTTCTGATTGAAACCTCTAGCAACAAGTCTAGCTTTATGTTTTTTAATACTACCATCAACATTATACTTTACTTTGTATATCCACCTAGACCCTATAATACTTCATGGCTTAGGTTCATACAAGGTAATTAATGCATGGTACATATGATGGCTTCTGGTCATTTTCCTAAGGTTAATAGGATTTGAACTTTCTAACATAGATTGAGCCCAATTTAATTTCTTATCTAGGAAGATAAGAGTTTCAGAAACATCTATAGCATCAAAACATCATCATGACCATTTACTAAATAAGAATCAAAACCATCATTTAGAAGCATTTAATGAAGTAACTTCAAGAGAAGAAGACAACACATGTAAACCTTTCACTAGATTATATCTATATATATTTCATATAAGCTTCGATAATTAACATGTCCTAACCTTTCATGCCATAGTTTTGAATTATTCAAACTCTGAGATATAAAACAAGATGTAGAAGAGAAATCATCAAAAATATACAGACCATTTCTTTGAATTCCTTCAGCTATTATACTCTCATTACTATCCTTGATATACCAAGTATCCTTCATGCATGGATTCTATTTGTGTCCATACCTCTTTCGGATGTTTGATATTACCAATGTGTAGAAGGTACTCATCGTTCACATTGCAGAAAAATCATAGAAAGAGAGAATGCATTCATGTTATCTACAGTTGCTTGATGACCGGTGGGAGAAACCTCAGATCCAGAAACAATTATCTAGAGTTTCCTCACCATAAATTTTTTTTACCCAAATGTTGTAGTTGGTTTCATTCAGGATCTGGGTTTTGTCAAAACAGAAATAGTTTGACACCATTATTTTCCTAAACCTATGAAACACACCCCATTATAATATACAATGTACCACAGAGTTAGATACATATTTATCGATAATAAAAACAACACTTTTAATAAAATCATATCTAAATTTTATAGATCTAAAGAAACTATTTGATCATAACTAATTATGTCATTACAATGCATTATAATTAACCTCCCATGATCAAAATAATAACCCACAATATAAAGGGCTCTACCTTATACCCCAGATTTATATAAAAAATATTTCCAACCATATAGAAGTGAAGAAGAGACCCCTAAGAATGCATAACAACTTCAAATTTTTTTTAAAAAATTAATGCAAACAAAGATTTGGCCAACTTAAATTTGACATCTAAATGACCATCATAATGGCTTATTTTTTGGTCTGTCGTGATGGTCATTTGACCATCAATTTTAACACAATGAAAGTTTCTTGGAACCTACGAGCTTAAATTTGATGTCTAAATGACCGTCATATTGTCTTATGTTTGGTCTACTGTGACAGTCATTTGACCGTCAAATTTAATGAAGCCAAAACTTGCTGTGTATTTCCAGAATGTGAAATTCCAGAATTTCTTCTTCTGTATAATATTAGGGGGTTATATTTTAATACATTATAATAGCCTATTATAATTTATAATATAAAAATATATACACTTTTTAAAAAAAGAGGTATATAGTTTATAGAATGTAAATAAAAACAACATATAGTTCATAAAAATTATAAACTATAGTATTTTTTTAATAAAAAAATACAATGACCAAATAAAAAATATCGGCCACTTGGTATGTAATTATTATTTTAGGTTTTTATAAACATAAACTATGCCAAGGCGGCCCACATTACTATGGCATGATAATTTGGAAACATAAGTTAGGATATTAGTTTTTTTAATTAAAACATGTCATACTTACCAATGCCATGTGAAAAACCTAAGAAAATATCCATATGATTTAAAAAGTACTTAGGTTTTAAGTTTAAATTTTTTATATCTCACTTAGAAAAAAGAATGGGGTCCGCTTTAGAGTTGAAGTAGTTTTTATGATTTAGGTGTCCATTTTTTGTTTTTTTTTAATGAACAAGTATAGGATTAAACTTAGTAATATTGATTACTAAGGCCACCAACCTTCAACTACCCACCATTCACCATGTCAAACATTAAGATTAAAATAATGTTTTATAGTTTAGGTATGTTCAAAACATTTTTTTATGAAGCCCATACGAATGGGGTAGTTATAAACTATAGTATAAGAACTATATAAAATATATAGTTTTCAAATTATATAAATTTTAATACGATGTTTATATAAGTTATTATATAAACCTTATTCTATATATTTTTTAATTTAAAAAAAATATAGTTATAGATTAACTATAAACTATAGTTTTTCAAATCAAATTATTTTAGAGGGGTCCAAAGAACACGGTATGAATTTACCTTCTGAAATATTTAACCTGCAAACATTTGAAATTATAGAAAACATGAAAATTATTTCATATAGTAATAAATCCTTTCCTTTTCTGTATGTGATTTTCATGCAGGTAAATATTTGAAGCCCCTTTCACCTGTGCACACATCAATCTCCAAACAAAACATTAATTCCATATAATTTACAAAATGTAAATGAAAGTAGGAATCATATCATATTACATCTCCCCCAAAAAAAAAAAAAATTAGGGATTTAAAATTGAAAAACCCTAAATTTTTTACCAAGAGTTTAATTGCACAAATGTAGTGCCAAAATAAATTGGGAAAAAAAGAAGGGGACCGGATACTTTTAAATACCCTTTCGGGTTGGTTGAAAAAACCCATACAAATTAAATAAATAAAATACAAAACATTTGATCTTAATTTATTTAATTTACCTCGCTCTGTTACCATGTTAGAATTTGAGGATTCTAATAAATACGGATTTAATCAACTTACATATTATATAATGTTATAATAAATATTTAAATAAATATTACATCATAACATAAGTAAATAAAGAAATACTTACAGGAAATAAATAACACAGGTGACACAGTATTTATAGTGGAAAACCCCAATAGGGTAAAAACCACTTTGAAAATAACCTTTTACTTCAGAGAACTTATTTTACATCCAGTAAGATCACCTCCTCCTTTAAAACCCTATTTACCAAGGGTAAAACCAAATCACTTGATTTGCACACCTTTGATATATTTCCTGAATATATCAAATGAGGACCTAAAGTCCTTTTTATATAAGGTGATCGGGTATGTCTCCGACCCACCTTTTCAACCTAAAATGGTTGACACATACACCTAGGTTTATAATATTTAATATTAGAAATATAATCATTTCATGATATTAAATATTTAACCTAAAGTATATACCTAGGTTAGCATATTTAATAATAGAAATATAAATATTTCATATTATTAAATATTAACCTATATATTAGTGATGGACCCATATACATTAAGGGTTGGCCAGACCACTTAATCATTATGTTCCAACAATGGATAGCACCTATCATTCCTGATAGAGCTCCTGTCTTCACTTTTAGTAAAAAATCTCTAAGTAGAACTTCAATTCCTTCCCTCGAAAGCCAATAATCTCCTCAAAACCTTCTCTGCTTCCTCATATAGTTCCGCAGTATTATTTTTCATCTTCTAACACCATGCAAGGTAAAACATTCATGCAAGGATTTGAACTGTGGTTCGAAGAGAAAAATCCACATGTAGAGCTAAAGCTCAAAAAATACCAAATGACCAAAACAAAACCGAAACCCCTCTTCTTTCCATCTTCCTCCTTCCTAGGTATTTTTTCCATTTCCAAAAATATTAAATGCAAAATAGGACTAACAGTCCTTCCACTTCTCCCACCACTACCAACTTGTATGTGGCTATATCTAGATTCAAAAATGCATGCAACTAAAACTTTGGCGAAGGTGTCAACTCACCCTCATTTTCATATTTTATGCATTCGTGAGTTTTAACAAGACATAAGTTTTTAATGTCCACTAATGCCTCATAAACACCTAGAAGATGGTGCCACTGACTTTCCCCTTTGTATATCATCCCATAGGTCCCTTTTAGGTTACCAAACATTAGGTTAGGTTCAACATTAGTTTAGGAACTAACATAGGTCCTAGGTAATGTTTAAGGTTTAGTATTAGGTCCCTTAATTATTAACATCCCACATTAATAAAAGAACTTAGTAACTTAGGTTAGGTTACAACTTTAGGATAGGTTACAATTTAAGGAACATAGTTTAATTAGGTTCCTTTAGTCTATAGAAAGAATTACATCATCCAACATACCAAAGAAGGGTTAGATTACCATCCAAGATCACTTATGAAGTAGGAGCCAAAGATCATCACTCGTGACTTTAGACAGTCAGAATTCAGGGATCCTTTGATCTGTCCAGCTTGGTCAATATGATCACAAAGTCATGAATGAGAAGCATACATTGGATTAATGAAATTAATCCAAGGTATTTTTATTCTATATCCAATAATTATGAAAATTGAAGCACAAATTCTAGTGCAACAAAGACTCATGAATTAGTTTATCTGAATCAATTTCTTATTTCCCAAGTAGTGAAATATTCAGCATAAGAAGTGATGAATTTATTCATTTTCTATTCAGTAAAAATATGGTAGAATTGTATCAGATAACATATTATCTACAGAAAAAATTATTTCTTGATTCATAAGAGCACACCCTCTTCAACAAGAATCACATCTAAACATTCACAACTTCAAAAACAAAAGCCATCATAGATATCAATCATGTTAGAGGTGTTACATACCTCCCTCCTAAAAAGTATCATCGTCCCAATGATTAACTTAGTCCATATTCTTAATAAGAAAAATAATCATAATTATTGTTCTTTCATCCATAAATTCACAAACAAAAACCAGATTTGAGAATTTCTCTTTTTTCATAATTTATTACAACATTAAATTGTTGTTCCTATACTAATGAATATATTACCTTCCCAAATATCGCAGAATTATTGATAATTTTAAAAAAAACAAGGTCTTTAATTGTTATCAATCAACAAAACTAATTTTTTTCAAATAAATGAGGAAACATAATTTTCATGTCCTCAAGGTTTTCCCATGTTGCACTTTCTTCATTAAACTGGTCCCACAAAACCTTGCATTGACTAATTTCCTGATTTCTCAAGTGAAACTAGTGAGTTTATAACACTCTAATGGGTTCAACCATAATTATTCCTAGATCTTAGACCTACAAGGAATCCCAATTTAACACATGTGATAAATCTGAAATATATTTCTTAAGCAAAGAAATATGGAAAACATCATGCATTTGAAAAAGTAGGGGGTAATGCTAAACAATAAGCTACAGGATTGATTACTTCAACAATCTCAAAAGGTAACACATAATGAGGTGATAGTTTGGTTGACTTTCCAAATGTTATAGAAATATTTTTTGGTTTAACCTGTAAAAAGACCTTTTCACCAAGTTCAAATTTCTTATAAACCCTTTTCAAATCTGCATAACATTTTTTCCTATCTGTTACTTCTTTTAAATGTTCACGAATCATTTTAACTTGTTGTTCCATTTCAGTAAGGATTTTAGGTCCAATTACCTCTCTATCTTCAATGTTATCCCAACTAACTAGGGTTCTACATTTCCTTCCATACAATGCTTTGAAAGGTGTCATTTTCAAAGAGGCATGATATGTATTATTGTAAGAAAATTCAACTAAAGGAAGGTATTCTTCCCATTTGTACTAATGATCCATGTAGTACATTCATAACATATCTTCCAAAGCATGATTAACTCTTTCAGATTGACCATCTTTTTCTGGATGATATGTGGAACTAAAATTCAGTTTAGTTCCTAAGGTTGCATTAATCATTTTCCAAAATTGAGATGTCATTCTAGGGTCTCTATCTGATATAATCAATTCAGGTACTCCATGTAATCTAAAAATTTCATGCACAAATATTTTTGCTAAAACAGGTGAATCATCCTTAAGATTACCAATAATAAAATGTGCTACTTTTGTCAGTTTATCAAAACAACTAAAATAACATCATGTTTATTTCTTGACATAGGCAGCCCTTGAACAAAATCCATGCTAATTACCTTCCACTTATATTGTGGTATGCTATGAGGATATAATAAACTAGTTGGGTACATATGCTCAACTTTAACATGCTGACATTCCAAGCAGTGTGTCACAAAATCAATTATGTCTTTCTTCATCCTTTCCAAAAATATTGTTGTTTTACATCAACAAGCATTTTTTTAATACCGGGATGTCCTGAGTAAGGTGAATTATGAAATTCCTCTATTAACTTTTTCCTTAACTCATTTATCAAAGTTATATACACCCACTTATCATATCTCAAAATTCCTTCATTATCAAAGTGAAAATATTTATACCTCATGTCATTTGGATCTGCAGCAAGTGTTGTTTTTACCCTACTGAAAGTAAGAATTAGATTCCATGATACTTTTTACCTCATCCTTAAACTGAGGTTCTCAAAGTTATAAGTGCATAAATATGTTTCCTACGACTTAGTGCATCTTTCACTCTATTTTCTTTTCCTTTTATGTAACTTATGTCAAAATCATATTGTGACAAAAAATCTAACCATCTTCATTGTCTTGCATTCAGATTTGGCTGAGTGAAAATATACTTCAGCCCAAGATGATCAGTATTTAATTCAAAAGGTCTTCCTAAAAGATAATGTCTCCATACTTGAAGTGCATGAACTATGGCAACAAGCTCTAGGTCATGGGGAGCATAATTCAACTCATGTAACTTGATTTTTCTTCTCTCATATGCTATAACATGTTCATTTTGTAATAGAATACCTCTGATTCCTTCTCTGGAAGCATCTGTAACTACCGTAAAGTTTCCATTTGGATCAGGTACAACCAAAATAGGTGTAGATGTTAATTGATCCTTAAGAGTTTTAAATTTTGATTCACATTTTTCACTCCACACAAATTTCTTATCTTTCTTTTGCAATGAAGTTATTGGTGCAGTGACCTTTGAAAAGTCCTTAACAAACTTCCTATAGTAACCAGCAAGACCCATGAAGCTTCTGACTTCATGTACATTCTTAGGTGCAGGCCACTCAGTTATTGCAACAATATTTGATGGATCTACTGCTATTCCATCCTTACTTATGACATGTCCTAGATAGTGCACTTATGTCTCATAGAAAGAACATTTGGACAACTTACCATACAATCTTCTTTTTCTTAAGATTTCAAGTACTATTTTCAAATGCTCATGATGCTCATCAATGCTTTTAGAATAGATAAGAATATCATCCAAGAATACAAGTACAAACTTGTCCAAGTATTCTTGAAAGATATTATTCATTAAATTCATAAAATTTGCAGGTGCATTTGTCAAACCAAAAGGTAAAACTGTAAATTCATAATGTCCATATCTTGTCCTAAAGGTTGTTTTATGAATATATTCATCTTTGATTCTTAACTGATGATACCCAGAATGAAGATCTATCTTAGAATATACTGATGCACCATGCATCTGATCAAATAGATCATCAATTCTAGGAAGTGGATATCTATTTTTGATTGTTTCTTTGTTTAACATCCTATAATCAATACAAAGTCTAAGTGTTCCATATTTCTTTTTCACAAAAATTATCTGGTGCTCCCCAAGGTGAAGACACTCAGTCTTATCAAACCTTTAGAAAAAATTCTTGTAATTATGCCTTAAGCTCTACCAGTTCAATGGTAGTAATTCAATATGGTGCCTTGGAAATAGGCTTAGTTCTTGGTTTGATCTCAATTGTGAAATTAAACTCCCATTTGGGTGGAAGACCGGGTAGTTATTCTAGAAACACATCATTGAAATCCATTAACAATGGATATTTTTCCAAGAAATCACTATCCCCTTCAATTGTTTCAGAAATTTTTACTGCATACAAGGTGCAACCTTTGTTTTTGGCCTTTTTAAGTTGCATAGCTGACAATTTTCTAACTGAAATCTCTCATTTTATCCCTTGGATGTATACTATTTTCTACAATCATCAAGACAACTAATGTGTTTTTCAAAATAATCTACTTTTGCTTTATGTTTTACAATCCAGTTAACACCTATTATGACATCAGAAGACCCTAAAGGAGTAACATAAATATCAACTTCGGTGGAAAAACTAGGCAAGTCTAGGACTGCTCCAAAAGACATTTACTAACTGTATGGACAACATTATTTCCATAATGAACAGTCCAAGATTTTTCCATTTTTTCCAACTTTTATTTTTAGTTTTGTAGCTAATTTACTAGAAATAAAGCATTCAGTAGCTCCAGTATCAAAAAGTATAGTAACAGGCATACCAAATAATTTACCTGGCACTTTTATAGGCATAACTTGCTTTTCATCTTGTTTATCAGCTACTACAACATGTATCTTATGCTACTGATTGTTGTCATCCTTCCTTAGAGGGAACTGATTTGCATAATGATATTTTCCATAGTTGTAGCAGCCCCCTACAGGTCCTCTTTTAGGTTCAAATTTATTTCTTGCCCTAAAATTGTTGTTTTTTTCCTCCATAGGACTTTTGTCCATTATTATTGTTCTTTACGAAATTATTTCATACATTTGCAGCAAATTTATTTTCTGTTGTTTTCTTACTGTTATCAACAAAAAAATTATTTTTGGTACCAAACTTCTTCCATGCCCCCTTTTTGGGTGCAAGAGATGAAGAAGAAGTAGGAATTTTCTTTCTATTTTCTTCCTTATGGGAAGAAATTGCTTTTAATTTCTGTTCCTACCGAATGGATTTTTCTATAACCCCTTCCATGGTGGTTGGGTTGTGAACATCTACCTTACCCCCTATGATAGGGTTTAATCCCATAATGAATTTTTGTATCCTGAACTTCTCGTCAGTTTGATACTGAGGTACATACTTAAGAAGCTTAGTGAACCTCTCCCAGTACTCTGTTACAGTTAACTTTCCCTAAGTTAAGTTATGAAATTCAGTCATCTTCTGATCATAATAAAGTTGTGGCAGCCAGTCTTGCCTAAAATAATTTTCAAATTGATCCCAAGTGATGTTTGATTCATCAATATTTAGTTCAACCTTACAGTTGTCCCACCAGGAAGATGCCTCATGGGAAAGATGATAAGCTCCCCATACTGCTTTAGTTTCCTCTGAGAAGTTCCTTATTGCAAAGTACTTCTCCATTTCATTGAGCTAATTCTCAGCTCCATCCCCCAGTGTAGTGCCATCAAAATTGGGTGGACTTATCCTTTTTATGTCATTTGTGAGTTCAACTGCCTAATCTTGCCTTTTTATTTTTAGGATGATTAGGTGCATTTTCATTAGCATTTGCAACATTATTATTATCAACACCCAAATTTCCAATATTGGTGTTGTCCATAGGAGGTGGTTGATTGTTATTACCAACATCTTCTTCCTCCTCATTACCCATAACTTGTTGTTCAAGTACAACCAGACGATCTCTTGTGTCCAACAGGGCAGCAAGAATCTCGTCAAGTTTTTGTGTGGTAGCTGCCTCTCCACCTAGAGGTGGGTTTTTTGCACATCTCCCCTTGTTCTAACCATTTTTTGTTAACAAGAAAATTAAGTTTTTATCAATATTATGGACTCAATAGGTTCAAGATCTGCAACCTTCAGCTCTGATACCAAGATGTAACATTCCCATTTTAAGACTTTAGAAACAAGGAATTTTTTTTATACATAATGTTCTCTATTCTAAATTAACATAATTTAGAACACACATTCCAATGCCAATCCATCTTATAACAGAAAACCATATGCAGTTGTAAATGACTCGGTGAACACTGATCTCTCATTTCATGACTCGGTATTAAACTGATCTCTCATGTTAACTTAGTAATGTGTATACAATGTATACTTGGTTCCTTTACCTTTTTAGGGTACCCAAGTGTTCTACTTAAGAGGCCTATCTGAATATTTGTTACCGATATTCATCTGAAATCCCACTTCTTAAACTAGGTGACATAGGACAACGCAACCACAACTTGTGATACTTTGGCCAAAGTTTTTAAACATGTTTATCATGTTTACATTCCTTGATGGCATACTCATCAAATGGAATTAAGTCCCTCACCACACTTGTTATATTATCTAGAGTGGTCTTTCCTGACTCCTGTCAGTCCAATCTGATTCAAGATTTCATACTAGACAAGGGAAACAACATGCACTAGTGTGGAAGACTACTCATGGTGACTAAGGGTACATAGACATACTCAATTCGACATAAGTCGATTGGGTGTGTCTAGTTATCCTAAGTCAACAGGAGTTGACCTCGACACTAGATCATGTTCCTATCCCTGTATAGGATAGAACCGTGATCCAGTCTTACTTTTATGTCAATCAAGTTAAACAAACAGAGTGGGGTGTTGAGACATATCAACTGTATCATAGTATCCTGTAATGACCCCTGTCATTACAAAGGTACTATACTGCAGTTGATGTGTACCAACATCCAACTGAGTTTCCTCAACTAGACTAACACACCTTAGATTCAAATTTTATTAACTTATTAATCACTTCATTAAAGATTAATTACAAAAACACTTAAGGATTCAACTAGCATCATCTACTCGATAAGGTTACAAGTTGAAACTACATTTGAAGTAGGTATGCAGATAAAATTTTCTTCCTAACCATTTAATTACATGCTTAAGTTTTTATTAAATGAAACAACTTGCATTATATCATGACAAAATTGATCTTGAAGTTATGAAAGTGTGTTAATTGATTCCTTACTTATTTCAGCCCTAGCTTAAATAAGTTCTTATAACCCTTTATTTTAGACTTCATGGATATGAAGTCTAAATTCAATTTAATTCCTTTCCAAGCATTCCAAATTTTAATTAATGAAAACTTCCTAAGGAAGAACACATTCAATCATTTACTTACAACATTCATGACACTTTAACAAGATCTTAAGTTATGTCTCTATGATTCATTTAATGGGAAGTATCTTTTTCCCTATGTTATGTGTTAATTTCCATTTATAAAACAAATTACATATGTTTAATTACATCAAGAATTCATACACATACATCTATATAATTCAAACATAGTCCTTTTATATTGTTTAAGGATCTACTTATGAGTGTCAACTTATAAGTTGCATCTCTAATTGAGAAAATTAACCAACTAACATTTCAGATCCCCCTAACCATTCCATAACATTTAAGTATATAAAATTCCCTCCTTCATTAGGATAATACTTAATAATACATCCCAATTCATGACAAGAAAGTATTACAATAAATTATTATTTAGCAATCATCACATATTTTATTCATCAAGAAGGAGTGATACATTCACTGAATCTAGAAGTATTTCAGAGATTACAAAGTGTCAAAAAATAATTAAAAATAATTTATTACAAACTTTCTTTTCTGACAAAGTACATTTCAAGTAATGAAGCCACATATCATCATAATAAAGATGTAATTTCTTTAGTAAAACAAATGTAACTTCGAATATGTCTTTCTCCTTTCATCTTTTATGAAATCCATCTGCAAAATTGTTAGCATGGGTCAGTTCATTTGAACTGAGCATGATAAGCACTATAGCATTAAAACATTGTGCTTTTAACTATTTCATAAAAAGAACCATGTTGTTTATGAAACAGTTCCAAAAACACAACAAGATAACATAGAAAGAATTTTCCATAAAATAATACAAACCAAGAAGGAGAGAGAGTTTAAAGTTTCTAATGTGTAAAAAGGTTAATTAATAAACATAATCAACCCTAATTTTCATCATAAAACTATTTTCACATACAGGAAATAAAACAACATAGTTAAAGAAAGGAAATTTCATGTTTCATCTAACTTCACCTTATCATTCATGTTTCAAGATAAGTTCCTTCTTTCATCCAGTACTAACTTTTCAAGAAGTAATACTTAGATATATAAAACTATCTTTAAATATGTATACTGTTTTTCTAATTCAAGAGAACATATGAAATAATACTGAAATAACAAACATAATTTAATCCATCAGAAAATCATAATATCTCAAACTCAACCTAGAGTCTAAGATTAGGATTGATTAATAATTATGTCTATATACTTAGGTAAAGAAACTTAATCCTAAACAATCAAAGCAAATTAGATCAAAGAAGATATACTCCAATTTAGCAATCATTAGTGGATTTTAAGTTCAATCCTTAATGGAAAAGTATCCTAAAAACACTTTCCAACCCTAGTAACTACATTTTTATGCTTCTAAGTTTCAGGTTTACAAGCTACTTTCAAATCCTCACACAAAATTCAACCAACCGTGATCAGATCCAAAAAGGAAAATCAATGGTTTGAGTTACAACTAAATAACAATATCATCCCCCTTACTAATGTTAGAGTTCATCAAAAGAAGGATCACAAGGTAAGAATGAATAACATTCCAGAATTGAAGAAAGAGATACTTCAAACCATGTCCTTAAAAGACTTCATCAACATGGTCTCTAAAGATATCAAAGTATCTTAAAGATTCTAACCAAAATATCAAATAAAGTAGAAAAAGGATAGTTAAACATTAACACCTCAGTTCCCAAATCCCCAATATTGGAACAACTCGAGAAGAGATCATAAAATCAACAACACCTCCCTCTTTATAAAAATGAAAATGGCATTTAAACACGATCAAGGAGGAAGCCTCAAACCATTCTCATTTCAAAGCTATTCAGTCACTCCATGCAAACATGGACAAAAAAAAAAGGAACACACCCTTCAAGAGAAGGGCTAGATCCAAAATTGGGAAAACCAAAAGATCAACAAGCTCAAAACTGAAATACCATGAAACTCAGAATTGGGTAATCACCAATGGTCCAAGAAGAAAGGAATGGTAAACCACTAACATACGAGAAAAATATCTTTCCCTTCCTACAAAAAATAAAACCACCATTCACTTATTCAACCAATAATACTAATTGTTTCAATAACTTAAATAACTCAGTTATGAAAGGAAGGGAGAGAGTACTCAGATCCAGTTCAAGTTAGTCTCCCTCAAAGAACTATTAATTAAACCCAGAAGGAGAGTAATTAACATTGAACCAATTCCTTTCACAAAATTTAAACAACCAACGATTTAGGGAGAACTACCAAAATCAAAAGATATTTTAAGGGTATCTAAAATCCCAAAGTGGGTTTAAGAGAATACCAAATAATACTTCAAGAAAACAGATGGAACTTTCACATATGGGTTTTCTTACACTTTGAACCAAATGAATGGAAGACTAGAATACAATGCCCAACAAGGGTTTTCCAGATCATTAGAGGGAAACACACAAAATATTCATTCCCTGATAAGAACTATATTCAATTAAATATAATTAAACAAGTTGAGAAAAACAATGGTCTATACTTTTATTATCAAGAAAACAACCCAAACCTAAGAGTTCACATTAACATGAACAATGACTTAATGTAAAACTAGAGTTTCCTTCAAGCTATATTCCTATTGAAAATGTTAAAGAGGCATGAAAATTAGATCTAGAGATTTTCACGAGCCATGTAACTATAAATAGTATTAAAAACCTCCACGAAATTTTCAATTAGAAGAGAACCACATATGACTTGTTTCAATGGAAAGAAGGTACAAATCTACAAACAAGCTAGCATTACAGTCACAGTTCACATTTCCAGATTTTTTTTCAACAATGAAGAACCAGTTTGCATCTGAAGAAAAAAACAAACACCTAATGAAGAAAGAATAATCAATCATAAAAACAAGAACCAAAATATTTCCACAAAGAGCAGAGTTGTTTTTATGAAGCACTTAAGTAAAAGAAAAAGACTTAATGGATAGGGCCTATCATGCCTGATAGAGCTCCTGTCTTCACTTTTTCACAGAAAATATCCAAGTAGAGCTTTGATTCCTTCCCATGAATGCCAAAAACTCCTCAAAACCTTCTCTCCTTCTTCTTATAGTTTCATAGTGCTATTTTCATCTTCTAACGCCATGCAAGGTAAAACATTCATGCAAGGATTCAAACTATGGTTTGAAGAGAAAAAACCACATGCAGAGCTAAAGCTCAAAAAATACCAAATGACCAAAACAAAACTGAAACCCCTCTTCTTTCCATCTTCCTCCTTCCTAGGTGGGTTTTCACCATTTCCAAAAATATTAAATGCCAAACAGGACTGACAGTCCTTCCACTTCTCCTGCCACTGCTAACTTACATTTGGCTATATCTAAATTCAAAAATGCATGCAACTAAAACTTTGGCGGAGGTGCCAACTCAACCTCCCTTTCAAATTCATGCATTCACCAATTTTGGCCAAACAAAGTTTTTAATGTCCACTAATGCCTCATAAATACCTTGAAGATGGTGCCACCAACTTCCCCTTTCACATGTTGTCCCATAGGTCCCTTTTAGGTTAGACAAACATTATGTTAGGTTAAACATTATCTTAGGAGCTAACATAGGTCCTGAGGTAATGTTTGAAGTTTAGTCTAGGTTCTTTGATTATTAATCTCACATATAAATAAAAGAACATAGTAACTTAGGATAGGTTACAACTTTAGGATAGGGTTACCAATTTAAGGAACATATTTAATTAGGTTCCTTAGTTTATAGAAAGAATTGCATCCCAAACATACCAAAGAAGAACCAGATTACCATCCAAGATCACTTACGAAGCAGGAAGCAATAGAGATCATTCATGACTTTACAGTCAGAATTCAAGGGATCACATGATCTGTCTAGCTTGGTCAATATGACCAAAAAGTTATGAATTAGAAGCATACCTTGGATCAATGAAATTGATCCAAGGTATTTTTTTCTGCATCCAAAAATTATGAAAACTAAAGCACAAATTTGAGTGCAATAAGGACTCAAGAATTAGTTTATCTGAATCAATTTCTTATTTCCCAAGTAATGAATTTTTCAGCATAAGAAGATGAATTACTTCATTTTCTATTTAGCATAAACATGGTATAATTGTACCTATTTTATAAGATAACATATTATCTACACCAAACATGAATTTTTGATTCACAAGATTAAACCATCTTCAACAAGAATTAAATGTCAACATTTGAAACTTCAAAAACCAAAGTCATCATAGATATCAACCATTCATAGGGAGGAGTGCATGTGGAAAAGATTATTTTAGGCTGGGTTGGAGGTAAATCGCGAGAGGGAATAACACAAATTAATGCACTTTTTACCTTTTACAGGTGTTAACACATAACTAATGATACTTAGTCATATTTAAGATTATGAGGGAATAGTGGAGGGTGTGTTTATAGACCTTTTGTAGACACAGGAATGGGATTAAGATGGATCTTGTATGGGGAAAAATAGGTTCTCCTTGGGTTGTAGTCTTAGGTCTATGTCCCATCTCTAAGAAATTATAGAAACCTATTTTCAACACTTCCCATGCCTTTATCCCGCATTTGCTTTCCACCCTTGCTTGACACCTGTTTTCCATATTATTTTAAAAATTACACCATTTTCCTCCTAAATTATTTTATTTTTCCCCTTATCCTATTTTTCATTATCCCCCTTATCTAACTTAATTCCCATATTGTTATTTTTAAAATCCACATTAATCATAAAGTAATTTAAGAAACCTTATATACATCTTAAATCATTTAATTATCCTAAGTCTACCCTAATTACCCTCATTTAATCATCCCCTATGGGATTCTCACCCCTTTTCATTACTACCCTTCATTAATTGCTTCCCTAGGATTACCCCACTCATCTTATCCCTTTCTAAGATTCTTTTCACTCCCTTACACCGATTTAACCCTCTTACACACACATAGTCCTAAAAATATCCCATCAACCATTTGAAAGTCTATTTTCTCCCTCTCATTTATCATTCTAACGTTCAAATGGTAGTCTACTCACCCCAGTCATTGGTGACTGATACAGGTTACCATCAACCCTAACTTGGGTTATTTTATCACCCCTACCCCTCTTCTCAAATGGTTGGAAAATCTTGAGACTTATATGTGCTTTTGTAAACATATGTACTTTTGGAGTTATCTGTGAATCCTTTCGATCAGTTGAGATATCTTGGTGTCTCCTTTTACATTGAGATCTTTGAGTTTAAGTGTATTATGGATCTTTGGTTTGTGCATGTGCTTGTTTTATTTTTCAGGTACTTGTAGGTGTTCATCAAGATTTTATTCATCCTCCAGTTAGCTTCAATCATCCCTAGATCTAACATCTTATCCCATATTTTTTTGTTAACATCCCATATCTAATCTGGTTTCTGCCAATTAGACCCAGTTTGTGTCAACCCATAGCATGTGTTTTACTATATCCTATCCATAATCCATCCTATCCATTTTACATGCAACCCTGTCTAATATACCATGCATCCAATCCATCCCTGTGAGCATACCTTCCACCCCTTTAATATCCACATTAATCTGTTGCAACATCTTCAAAACCCTCAGTTGTCATTGTTTTTCATATCTCTACACAATTTCTGTTTGGATCACCATCGTCTCTCTGTTATGCTCCAGGTTCAAGTCGAATGTCTTGATACTCTCAAGGTCACTATCGAACCTCTGTGGTTTGTTCTCATTTTTATATCATTTCCATGTTTGATCATCATAACAGTTAGATTATCTTTATCAGATACTTGTTCAGATTTTATTATCAATAGTCCCTTTCTGTTATCATATTATCACTTTGTGTTATCATCACATCGGTTGACATTCTCTCGAGGAATTTTGCGCTTCTCGGAGCCAATTCTTGTCAGGAAGCCCACCATAACTTTTATTAATCCCTTTTCATGTTTATTCTTTTAGTTGTTGTGTAGGTTGGAGAACTCACTGTGAGGAGGATCATTTATTGTGCGCCCATACCATATCATCCCATCCACATCAAGAAGTTCCCTAAACCCTCCCATATTTCAAGCTTTCTTGATTTCTCATTTTTTTTCACTAATCTTAAATAGGTAGCGCAGAAATATTTTCAAATAATTTGGCACGTGGGACCCCCCCCCCCCCCCCTTAGGTGACTCTCTTACATTTTGTTTCATTTTTCATATTTCTTTTATTCTTCACTAACATTGCAGGTAAGGGCCTTTCTTTTTCTTGTACTGTGTTGGGATTCTTGGTTTCTTGGATATCACTTTCTTTTCATTGCTTTCTCTTCAAGATCAGATAAAAAGAAATGTGAAAGCTAGGTATTCCTCCTTTTTTTCTTATTTTCTCCCTTTTTCATCACATTTTCCTTTCTTTGTGTGGTTGTTCTCATCAAATTTTCATATTTGGTTTTGGGCTTAAAAATGAACCTCTTGCATTCTTTCTTACCAATCTAGTGTAAGTAGGGGTTCAATTGGTTACATTTCACATTTCTCCACACACTTCCAAACACACTCATCAAATTCACACATCAAAACAATCCCCCTACCAGGTAGACCTAATTGGGATTTCATCACCCAATAGGAAAACCACTGTTGGTGTTATTGATCATGCGTTATAAATCTTATACAGACTTGGGCCTCACATACCTTTGGGTATATCGAGGACTCCACATCCAAAACTACCCAAAACTAGCCTTAGATTTCCATTTCTTAGGTACCCTCATTATTCATCTCCCCTTTTTCTTCTTCACATTTTCTAATCAATCAAGATAAAGAAACATTGCATGTTTGACTTGTATTGTCTTTAATTAGTATAGTCATTGGTTTTCTTGTTTTGTTTCATGCATGTTATCACATGCTCTTTATGCTAGGAAAATGGAACAAAATATTGCATCAAAAAATCCATTCGCTTCATCCCAAAAGACCAATTCTGCTTTGACCATTTTTTCATCCATGCCCTTGATTACTTCTCATATGGTCACCCAACCTTTGATCACTCAACCCGCCTCATCAAAATCCTCTTGAGTTCCAAACCACCACCCATGAGGAGAAAAATCCTTTTTAACATCATCAATCCATTTCCTCTAGACCAACTACACCTCCATCTCCTACTCCTTTAGGGGACTCTTGGGCCTCCTTCTAGCCCCATTTATGACTTCATACTTTGTAGATCTCCCATGATCTCTCAATCCTAGAAATATACTCAATTAGTGGATCCTATTCCACCCCATCACCTCATACCAACACTATCCCCACTTCATCTAATATTGTTTCTAGAATACCTATCCAACCATCCCAATCCACTAATATTCACATTTTTACTTCTCATGTGCCTCAACAATCAAGTATTCCCATCCAATCCCAACTGTCTTATTACGTTCCTACTTTCCAACATCACACATTTCCCCAACTAATGCAATATCCACCCCTTGATTATATCCCCTCTTATCAAACATTCCCTTCAACTTCAACATACCCCCAAAATCTTCCCAACGTCCTTATCCATCCACTTCTCATGTCCTACATCCACAACCATCTACCTCTTACGCGGTGCCTTCAAATGAAGATTTTAGACCATCTCCTAATTATACCCCCTTGGGGGAATCTTATAGCTTCAATCTTCGATAAGTTGATGATGGGTCACCTCATCCAACTTCCTCCCATATTCGACCTATTAATGAATCACACCCCAAAACGACTTGGTATCACAAGGATCACTATTGTAAATATCATCAAGTCATAGGTCATGAAATTGAAAAGTGGAATTCTTTTAAAGACCATGTTCAAAAACTTATAAATCAAGGGGATATCCAAATAGACAATTCTGTCTCATCTCTCATCCAACCCCTTGACATCTTCAAACAACCCTTTCCTAATCCACCAAAGACAAATCAATTTCCACCTTTGACATATCTTCCAAATTTAATTTTATGTAGTCAATACTATACATCAAACATCTCCATCCTTACCTATCTCATCTACCTCATCGTCTATTCCTACCTTAAACATTGTGCCTATGAATTCTTCAATATCTATCCCCACATATACATCAACCATATCCACAAATATCACACCTATCACATCAACTTCTACCACTTTTTCTACATCTACATCTATTCATACCTTTATCACATCCACGGTGTCTTCGATTATACCTACCACTTCATCCATGTCTATCATGCCCCAACTTATCATATCTAACCCCTCATCCACATCTACATCAAACGCACCCATCACTACATCTACATCACTTATATCCCTAAACATCTCAATTGTCATCTCTTTATCAATCCCAACTACCCCTATATCTACCACATCAAGAAATTCACTTATATCTACCTTGACATCTTCATCACATATACCTACATCTTTACCCATGGTCACATCACCTATTTTATCCCAATCTTCTAAACTTAATCCTCCAACATCTACCTTTTATACATCTATACCCTATGCCCGCTACCACACCAATCACATCTTCTCATGATTTGCAAACATATTAATGATACACCTTGAACATTTATGAAACGAAACACCCCCTCCTAATATTAAACACAAAGGGTATTCGTGCCTCCTCTACAAAACCAACTATTTCTACATTAACCAATCCAAAACCTACACAGTTCATGTCTCACATAGACCTCATCAATCACATCAGTTTCAAACACTCTTTCTCCATCAATATCCACCCCTACACCACAATATTTAGATCCTCTAGTTGAGATTATTTTCATCCCTACCAAGGGTAAACCATTTTGATTAAAACTTAAGAGCTCTTGGTAAGCATCCCCAAAGGCCTCTCATGCATCCTTGTAAAAAGCTAGATCTTATCTCTCCTCATCAATCTAATGGTCACAACATCCATCCTAGGAGCACCCCCATCTAATTTAGGTCCAGGCCCTTATTTCTAAGACATCTCCCAATGATCAATCCAAATCCAAAAATCTAACCCTTGGCTCCCAAATTGGATTCATCTTGAAGATAAGGACATCTAATGTTACCCCTCAAATATACATCCACTCCTTCCCCTAAATCCAAGTCAAAATATGGGCTACCCAAATCCCACAAGAGTTACCTTCCTCCTAACCCTTCGATTGGATCTTACGCAGACATCCCTCGACACTTCAAATATCTATCCATCATGCTTCCCTCCTATTAAATATTTTGATCCTCATAGTAAGAAACCATCATGGATACTTGACCCCAATAGTCATTTACACCTATCATCGTACCTCTAGTGTCATGACACTAAGAATTGTAAGTGCCCTCAAAACCCTCATTGTGTTATCAGTAATGAGGACCCAAGAAATCTCATCATCAGAATGAGGATATGTGAGGATGTCACCAACAACCAATAGTAGGATCCAAGTTGCATGATTTTTAGGCATCTTCCATCTATTAAATCTTGATAAAAGTAATCGACCTTTATCCCCACAATACATGAATGCATTGAGGTCAAAATCTAATACTCCACATCGTCACTCATCCTATTAGAGGGATCCTACTCGTGTGCATCCCTACTAAATGTTTTGCCAATGACCCCTGTAATCCACAATCATCTTTCCAAGACAATGAATCGGTATGGGTTGTTGATCGACCATTAAGATTCCTTCTTGGAACAACCCATGGCCAAAATCCCCTGTGGAAGATTGAGAATATGTTTGATGATGATATGGCATAAGTTTCCTGACGTAAGACAACCTGAAGTACACATGGAGCTAGTATGTCTCCCCTCGTTATAGAAGAATATGAAATGGACTTATTCCTCAGATGACACATCTTAGTGTCACATCAATTCAGTCTCCATATCCAGTCCAAAGTATGTAGTTTGATGTTGGGGGACTTCACTATTCAGCTTAGGATGATTGTATCATCAGACTAAGGAATTTGAGTTACTTCGAATCTTTGAAGAAGGAAGAGTGTCTTGAGGTGACCTAATCTAATATTATCATGCCCATCTGTAGCCAATCTTATCTAGTTTATTGACTCATCTTAGCTAAGGATTCATATATGATGATCACATATGCATCCTAAGTCCACCTTTGTGGCCATACACACGGATCTTCAATGGGAGGCATCATATCCTCATCCTAAGAGGACGATTGATGGCCATAGGAGGTCCTCTACTTTAGGCACCATATTCTCATCGTAAGTCCACCTTTGAGGCCATATTTATGCCTCTCTTGGGGGCACATACCCTCATCCAAGAATCTACATTAGATGAGTCATGATTTTTTCCTCTCTTGGGGCACCATTTTCCTCATCCTAAGTCCAATTTTGTGGCCATTTCTCATCTCTCTGGGATGGAGGACTTTTGTGACTTGCCTGATTCAAATTTGGGGGGGTTGCACATATATGTGTTACCCTGTAAAGAAAGGGAGGACATGTGATTACATCCAATCTTATCACATCTAGATGAATGATCCTAAAGGGGTCCTATGAATAAATGGAGGTCCATGTGACTTGATAATTCTTATTAGGGATGAATGATTCTCTTCACTTCTTTAAAGGTGACATAGTTTCCATCTCATATCATCATATCTTTATCTAGGTTTACCATCTCATCTTATCATATTCTATCTCATCCTAAGTTCACTTATCTCGATTTCTTTGTCTCGTTAAGGATGCATATTTTACTTCCCTTCCTCAAAGATAGATGCATATTTTTAATCTTCTCTCACCTATCTCACCTCATCCTGAGAAAATGGAAGGATTGATCATCCTATCTCATCGTGATTTTAATATTGGTGACCTTTTCCTAAAATTCAGGACGTCACTACTAGCTAAAGAAGATTCCAATGTGGAAATTTTTCCCGCAACTATATTGGACCATACATCGTTATGGATAAAAATGGATCAGGAGTGTATCTTTTAGCCTCCCTTGATGGTAAACTTGAAAAAAAACCTCTTAACACATTGAAAACATTGGTAACCATTATATTTTCAGCATACCTTTGGATATATGATTAATTCATGTCTATGGCCATCCCTTGAGGGAAAATCATTAGAAAATGGGCTCTTCCATCCAACTCATTTTAATGATTTGAAATCTATGTGGTTTTCGGGGATCAACTTTCCTATTATTGACCTTAAATATGGATCATCATGGCTCGAACCCATAGTCTGAATTTTACTTATGGATAGGTTCTCCCTTCTTAGGTGAGTCAACCCCATGATCATTACATCTATTAGCCAATGCTCGAAAGTACCTATTGGAAGCCAAAGTCCAAAAGGGTCCATCGGTGTATATTGGGGTACAACTTTTCATCCCCTCTAAAGATGTTTGAGGTCAAAATTCATCAAGAGTAGAAAGAAGAAAAATGGGCTTGTCTAATATTCCAGCGAGTTTCCAAAATTGTTTGCCTTGAAAGAAAACAATTATACCGGGTGTTTAAAAAAAAGTTTTCAAATTTTTTTGTGAACAAGGTTTAACGTTTATTTGATGTAATAATATTCTAATCGATTTAAACACTGCAACATGGAGTCATGGTTCCTTGAAATATTTTTCAAACACGAACTGCAATGTCAAAGGCTATGTTATTTGGAATGGAATGGTGAACACTAAACAATAATAGAAAGGGGGTTTTTCTCTAGATGTCATAGTTTCAACAATCCAAATAGACAGTTTTATGAAATGTGTAAGTATATAGAGGTATAGGAATTGTTTGACAAAATGTGTTAAAATAATAATGTGACAAATTTAGCATACTAATGCAATTTTTGCGCCAAATTAATTACCTTATTAATTAATTAAACATGTTTAGTTGCTACAAAGTGACTTGTCAAAATGAATTTCAACATCCTTCCCCAATCTTTAGCTTCATTTTCTCTAATTTTGTAATGCCCACTTTCCTATGGAACTTTTTAGACACTAATCCTAATATTGTTAATCACGTTTTGACGTTAATTATGTTTTGACTATTATGATGTATAAATGTTAGACCGTGGATTCTTCTGAATATGGATTCAGTTATTATTCTTGTTAATTATTTGAGATGTTCTTACATGGATGATGATACACTGATTGGTTTTCACATACTACTGATGTTTATGTTACCTTGTGATATTAGAAATTATGGACAAACCTATAATGGAAAATCGTTGGAGGATATATGGTGTTATTTAATATTGAAAAGATGATGATGAATTCATTATGTTGTTGTGATTTATATTGTTTAGATGTTGTTTATGTCATTTTCTTGGATATTATGATATGGCCATGAGGCCGAAGGAGGTATTTGCATTTTTGCAGGACAAACATCACAACAAATATCGGGGGACTAGAAACTAACCATAATGGAATGTCTGGATGAAGTCGACGGGGTCACCATGGAAACTATGTCTTGTGTTGATTGTGTAGGTTATTAGGGGTTCCCATGGGGGGGGGGGATCACCTTTGTAAAAGTGACCAGGGGTTTTCTTGTTTGATTTTATTATCTTGCCTTTTATTTGTAATGTTGGTATGTGTTTCATTGTAATATGTGTTACCCTTTTATTAATTTAATTGTGTGTTGAGTAAATAATGTGAGAAACCTTTGTGTTTAAATTAAATAAATCAAAATGATAAAGGAATGCAATAAATGGAGTTATTAATGCAAGTTATAACAATTTAAATGTGTAAGTTTGTGTAAGATTTAGAGATGTTGGAGGAAAATTCCATTCCCTTGGAATTCAAATTCGGCTTTATTGGCTAAATTTGGAGGCTTCTGGGACAAGCTAGACTTGTCCCACCCCTCTTAAAAGTTGTTACCAACCATATTTATGGGTTAGAGAGGTGAGTTTTAGAATTGTTATAATGCTTTTTGACTTGACCTTTTTTAATGCATTTATTGTACTTGCTCTTACATGCCTTTAATTGTTGTCCCTTTTTGGAGTATGGGTCTCTTAGAGTGTGTAAGTTGATTGGTCCTTGCATTTATCACCCACCTTTTTTTTTTGTTGAATGAAAGTTTCTCTTTTAGGGTTGAGTTGAGGATGAATGAGGTGGCATCCCACTTGGAATCCACATCACCCTCTTTCTTCCTCCTTCCTATAAAAGTCAAACTTCTTTCATTATTTGGGGGTTGTTGAAATTTTTTGGGAGCTCCTTCTTGTTGCTAAGGCTTTTGGTTTTCTCTCTTGGGTGCATTTCTGTGATGTGGAGGAGTTTGGGGCAAATTCCTCCTTGAGCACACTTTTAGCTAGTTTTAGAAACCTTGTGCACCTCTTCCATTAGGTGTTTTTTTTCCATATTGGAGTTTGGCGCATTCCTCTTGGCCGCATTACCTTGCTGCCTGATGAATGTGTGCACTTCCTTGTTGGGGCCTGGGTAGCTCCCTAGGAATGGTGTAGGAAAACTATGGGTATACTTCCTTTTCGGGGTGGCATTTAATTGTTGTGCTTGTAGCTCTTGTTTGTGAAGTGACTAGGGATCTTCTACTTGCTAGTTTTGTTGTCTTCTGGACTGGTTCTTATTTTCTAGAAAAGCTTGCTGGTTGGGCACAGAATCCATTAATGGAGAGGTAGGAAACTAAAATTTTATTTTGTTGTTTTATGATGCCCTACTTTCTATATGAATGAGTGCATAGGTTGTTTGTACATTTTGGCTGGTTGGGTAGGTTGCCTAGGGCAAGGTGTAGGAGAAGGCTATGGGGATTTCTCATGTGGAGTGATAAGGGTTTTCCAAGGGCATTTTTTATTGTGGAGGGAGTTTGAAATTTGGGAACTTCTATGTTGAAAATGAATAGCTTGCATTCCTGTGGAACTCTTTTGCCATGGGCATGAAGGCATAAGTTTTGGGAGATAAAAGAGGTAATGGTTGGAGGGGGGGCATAAGGGTGTGGAAAGGAGCTTCTGATTTCATTGGATGTCTTGGTTGTTTCAGAGTTGTTGCTCATTTTCCACTTTTGTTGTGAGGAATAAGCAGCTCCCCATAGAATCCTTGCATCTTGTTATTTGGCTTGCTAAATGAAGCCTTTGTGCTGGTTGCATTTTTGTCTAGTTGGGAACTACATCTTTTGTAAAACATGTTTTTGTGAAATTTGCATTTTTGTTGTCTGTGTGTTCTATGGAAGCCACTGTTGCAATGTGTCAGATTTCATCTTTTACTTCTATTATGGTTGGGGCTCGGGGGCCAATGAGAATGGACGGCTTCTCCCAGCTTATTGGATATTTTGGTTGGGCAGAGAGCGTTGCCTTTCCCCTTGTCTTGTTGTGATCCGATTGATGAATGAAGGAAGTCAGTTGTTGTTGTTTTGGGAAAGAATGTGTTGTTTTGACAATCCCTATTTTGTAAAAATAATGTAACCCTTTCCCACGTTGAGGTGGATGAACATTTTGTTATTCATGATGGAATGACTTTTGTGTTGAAAATGAAAGACTGGAGTTGGCGTGAGAAATGTAAATGTTGCAATTTGTAATTGCTAAAGAAAATTAGATATATTTTGTATGTTGTTCTTGTAAAATGTAAAAAGGAAATAATGATGTAAATAAAGTTGTGGTTCAGACCTGCAATAAAGAATCAACTTTTATGTTCTCAGTTTGTGAAACTGTGTTATGTATTGGATTTAAGTTGCTATTTTGAAATGAGTTTTCTGGAAAAGTTAAAAAAAAGACAGTGTTTACTCTTTTATTCAAAGTTGTAACATTGACAATTAGACTTGAAAAATTGATGGTTTGATGTTGTTGGAGTTAATGTATTGAATTGGTTGGAAAATGTTAGAAATCGGAGGAGTTACTCTCTTTCATTTGAAAATTTTAAATCTGGTAATAAATTTATCTAGAAATGAATAGTTGAAATCTTCTTTATAAGTTAAGTATTGAAACATTGCAACTTAGAAGCATTTAAATCTCAACGAACTTTAATTGGATTCAATACTCAAGAAAGAACCTTCAATCTCCTTAAAACCCATTAATTTAGCTATCAAAGAATCATGATTTCCTTGGAAGTATGTTACCAGCTTTCTCCATTTCACAAGTTGACGCGCGACAAGAGTAAAGCACTGACGCGCGTCAAGAGAAACATGTGCCAACGCAGTGTGGACATGTGTTGAGGAGAAGGGGTTGACGCGTGACAACATGGGTTGTTGACACGCGTTAGTTGAGGTAGTTGACGTGCGATAACCCTTAGTTGTTGACGCATGTCATTGGGAACAGTTGACCCCACGTCCGTTGGCCCATGCATCAAAAGTTATGACAGTGACGGCGTTAGGGAGGACTTATCGATTATGTCATTGGAAAGGTGAGAAAACTTTCTATCCAATGCGAATCATTTAGGGAAATTTTGTTGCACTAAGCGTGACAACCGAAAGGTTGTTGAGCACGTCAAGTGGGTATGTTGATAATTACCCCCCCTTCTTGAAACTTCTAAATTTAAAATTTAGGTGTGACCTCTGATAAACAGAGACATAGTCTGTTCTAGTAGCCTTTAACTTGTTTCTGGATTCCATTGCTTGTGACCTTGTGTATTGTTAACCTAGTTGTAATATTCTAGTTAAAAAAAATTATCTCCATAATTTTCCTAGCTAATCCTAGCTTTGTTTCATGTGTCTCAAGTGGTTGTTTTAAGCAGGCACTCACACTTGGTATCAGAGCAGTGGTTCAAAAGCTTGGATCATGGGGCACACTAGGAAACTTGAAGACGTGAACTTTTTAAAACCTAGCACATATTTTAACTCTAGAAAACAAACTAATTGAAAACTTGTATATGGTAGTAAACATTGAAAGTTGAAGAAGACTTAGAATGATGAGCTAAGTTTCGCTTTTGTCTGTGCAGAGAGGCACAGACGAGATGATGAGTCCTTCCTATAGACTTGAGAATTACCACCTATGGAAGATGTTATGGCAGTTATTACCCCATAGATATTGCAGACCCTTTAGGATGTAAATGCCGCCTTGCGCAGAGGTTCCATTAGGAGGGCATGGCTAGGCATGACAAAGCCACTTCCATTGAGGGACATGCATCTCCTCCACCCAGTGAGGAGCATGGAGGAGAGAATTTCCATGAGGATTAGCTAGAGTAGAATCACTTTTTAGGGGACATAGGGTCACCAGAGTTCGAAGCATAGAGAGAGATCTTGGAGCCCTAGGCTTAGAGATGAGCATGGCCAGAGAGGCCTAGAGGCTGTCAGCCCACAGTAGTAGATCACATAAAGGAAATCCTGAAAGCTTTAGCCATCACATTATTCAAGCGACACAGGAGGATTTTCAGGTAGAAGCCTGGCTAGTGAGCTTAAGCGGTTGCTTCAAAAATTTTCCTTATTCTAGCAACACAAAATATCATGTTGTGATCCACCTATTAAGGGATGGAGCCGGAGTATGGAGGAGGACATGAGGAGTAGAAACTCCATGTAGATTCGGAGACAGTGACTTGGGAGTTTTTTGAGGAGAGGTTCAGAAGTAGGTACCTGTCTCGAAGGTTCATACAATATAGGATCGATGAGTTCCATGACCTTCGGCAGGCATCCCTTTCAATGGTAGAGTATGAAAGTAGATTTTTTGGATCTACTTCAGTACATGGAGTATATGCAGGATGAGCAAGTGTGGATTTACCGCTTCATCTGGGGTCTCAATTTAGATATTGGAGGAGCAGTTCGGATCCACTGGCCACAAACATTAGAAGAGGCCGTTGAGAAGGCCTTGCATAGTAGAGGAGACTCGGGGTAAGACCCAGCAGGCCAGAGACCGAGTCAAGAGCTGCATTAAAAAGATGTAAGACAATAGATCGAGGGGGTCAGTTTTTCTCTCCTCGTAGTACTCAACAGTCTTCATAGGAATCCTTCAAACCACAGCAGCAACAACAACAACAGTCCCGCCCACTGCATAGGCCTCCACAGAGAACTGATGTACAGAGAGGATTCATAGTATGGGGCCTCCTCCTAGGGGTCCAACTCAAGACACAGGGTGGACCTAAATCTCAGTCAATGGGAGCTCGTCAATAGATACCACATCAGACAATAGCTGGATCATCAGGATGCGCAGTGCCTACTTCTAGGGTACCTTACTAGAGGTGCCACTCCTTGGAGAAGCACTAGGTGGATGTTTTGGTTGTGAGTGGTAGGGAATTTTTTGAGAGACTGCCCTCTAGAACCCTAGCAAGGGTAAAGCACACTATTTTAGAGCCTACACTTGGCGATATGGGGTACAGCCCCTAGATTTATGAAGTGGTTGAGAACCACCAGGTCAAGCATCAGAGCACAGTCATTGAGACCTTCAGGTAGCATTGGGGGTATTCCCACCTCCATATTTTCTTATTCTAGTTCTTCTTATTCTTTCATTGCACCATCTCTGTAGAAGAGATGCAAGCTGGTGGTAGTTAGGCAGGGTCTTTGTTGGGACATGTGAGATGGCTTCAGGAGCCAAGATCTCTGTAGATTCCTTGGTTAAGTAGTGTGTAGTGGATTTGGGATCCTTCACCACTACTTCAGATCTTCATATCCTTCCTTTGGGATCGTATGGAGTCATCTTAGGTATGGATTGGTTATTGGCTCATAGAGCCAGGATGGATTGTTATCAAAATACCATATATCTTGTTTAGATGATCTTGGAGTTGAGTTGGTGATTTTGGGGGTCAAGAGGCCCATTTCAATTCACACCATCTCCGCTATGTAGCTTAAGCGGTGTGTGTGAAAGGTTTGTCAGATGTATGATGTTACAGTCAGTGAAAGGTCAGAGGATGGGTCTAATGGACCATCGCTAGATAATCATCCCATTTTGGGAGAGTTTGCGGATGTCTTTCTAGGGGAGCTACCAGGGTTATGCCACCTGCACGTGAGATTGATTTCCATATAGATCTAGTTCTTGGAGTGGATCCTATCTCACGGGCACCTTATTGGATGACCACCCCGGAGCTCTGTGAGCTCAAGTTGCAGTTGAAGGTCTTCTAGAGAAAGACCTTATCCATCCTAGTGTATCCCCTTGGGGTGCACCAGTGATCTTTGTGAAGAAGAAGGATGGATCCTTGCGGTTGTGTATCGATTACCACCAATTGAACAAGGTAATGATTAAGAATCATTTTCCTCTTCCTCGTATTGATGACTTATTTGATCAGATGAAGGAAGCCATATGGTTTTCTCTAAGATTGATCTCAAGTCAGGTTACCATCAGTCTAAGGATTATGGAAGAAGACATTCATAAGACTACTTTTCATACATGAGATATGGGCACTATGAGTTCATTGTGGTGCCTTTTGGTTTGACTAATGCCCCTGCAGTGTTCATGAGTTTGATGAATGGGGTATTCAGGACCTTCTTAGATCGCTTCATGCTCATCTTCCTAGATGACATTCTTGATTTACTCACGTACGTGTGAGGAGCATGAGGGGCACCTTAGCAAGGTTCTTCAGTGTTTTGTGAGTAGCAGCTTTACGGAACTTGGAGAAGTGTGCATTCTTTCAGTCAGAGGTACAGTATTTGGGTCATATTATTTCTGGGGAAGGTATCACTTGTCAATCCTTCCAAGATTAGATCCATTATGGATTGGCCAGCACCCACTACAGTGACAGAGGTGCATAGCTTCATGGGGTTGGTAGGTTACTACCGGATATTTGTTCAGGACTTCTCTCAGCTAGCACACCCCTATCACTTCCCTCCAGATAGAAAGGGAAGAAGTTTGTTTGGTCAGATAGATGTGAGCAGGCCTTCAGGACACTTAAGGAGCGTCTCACTACGGCATCCTATTCTTGTCAGTTCTAGATCCACATAGGGTGAGTTCTTTGTTTGCACAGATGCTTCGTTGGTAGGCCTTACGAGGTGTGTTGATGCAAGAAGGTAGAGTAGTGGCCTTTGAGTCTCATAAACTCAAGGATCATGAACTTAATTATCCGACCCATGATCTTGAACTTGTGGTAGTTATGCATGCCTTGGTTCAATGGAGGAATTTTCTTCTTGGTCAGAGATTCACACTCAGGACAGATCATTTGAGTCTTTGCCACCACTTCACGCAGCCCAATCTAAATGCTCTTCAGCGGCGTTGGATGGAGTTGCTTTGTGAGTATGATATGGAGATAGAGCATGTGAAAGGAAAGGAGAATGTGGTAGTAGATGCTCTCAGCAGGTGGAGACATTTGGTATGGCCACTTCAGTTGGTACAGAGTTGCGAAGAAGGATTCTTCAGTCAGCTTCCTCTTGATAGCTTCTACATTATAGTATGAGTAGAGATCAAGTTTCCCAGAGACCCCTTGAGGGGAAGTTTGATGGTTTCATGCTTAGAGGAAATATGGCCTTCTCATCCACAGAAGTTGGATTTATGTTCCCAGAGATGGAGGCTTGAGGTAGGACATCTTGGTAGAGGCACATAGTGCACCTTATTCAGCCCATCCTGGGGTGAAGAAGATGCATGCCACCTTGAGATAGTTGTATCATTGGAGAGGAGTTCATAGAGACATGGCTCAGTTTTTGTCACGATGTTTATAGTGCTAGAGAGTTAAGGCTAAGCATTAGCATCCAGATAGGCCTTCTTTATCCTCATGCTATAGCGGAATGGAAATGGGACACCATTTCCATGGATTTCATTATTGGGCTACCGATGTCAAGATATCACCACGATGCCATTATGGTCACGGTTGATAAATTGAAAAAACTAGCTCACTTTTCCCCGGTGAAGACCACCTACATAGTTAGAGCAGTGGCACAAGTATATTTGGATGAGATTGTTAGGTTGCATGGGATTCCACGTAAGATCATTTGTGACCGTGATCCTTTGTACACTTCACATTTCTGGACTACTATGTAGTATGTCTTCGGGACAGATTAACTTCAGTACAACATATCACCCTGAGACAAATGGAAAGACAGAGCGGGTGAATCATATTTTAGAGGACATGCTCAGGATGTATGTGATGGATCAGTCAGGTCTAGATGGGAGGAGTACATGTACTTGGTGGAGTTTTCCTACAATAATAGTTTTCAGAGTTCTATAGGCATGGCTCCTTTTCAGGATTGTACATGGTAGAGAGTGCAGGACACCTCTTAGCTGGGACCAGGTTAGAGGATAGATTATCTCTTGGACCATCTCTTTTGTAGGACATGGAGTAGCAGGCGGTGTTGATCAGGCAGATGATTGCATGAGGCACAGGATCAGGCAGAAGAAGTACATGCAAATCCGCATAGGATTGAACATAGTTTTGATGTGGGCATGAAGGTGTTCCTTCGTGTCAGGCCACATAAGAGCCCTATCTGTTATGGAAAAGGTTCTAAGTTAGCTCCTATTTTGTTGGACCTTTTGAGATCTTGGAGTGTATCGGCCCTTTGGCCTACCGATCTAGCATTGCCACCCAGCTTGTCTCGCATACATGATGTTTTCATGTTTCAGTTCTTAAGAAGATACATTGCAAATATTTCTCATGTGTTAGATTGGACATCATTGCAGGTGCAGGATAGGGGCAGGTGATGGTGGAGCCTATTTGCATCTTAGATTGAAGGACCCTAGGCCATCGAGGCAGAGAGGCTGATCAGATTTGGGTATAGTGGGACAGATATGATCATACCGCGGCTACATGGGAGGATGCTACCTTATTACGAGTTTAGTTTCAACATTTGTTCCAGTGACTTCCAGGAGGAAGTCGAGTCTAAGGGGAGGGGGATGTAGTGCCCACTTCCTTTGGCACCTTTTAGATACTATTTCTGATACTGGTTGATTACATTATGGACATTATTTATGTTTCGATTCAGTATGATGTTAGACATTTGATCATGGATTATTGTTGATCTTGATTTGGTTATGATGCATGATGATTATTAGAGACACTCATATGTGGATGATGATATACTGATTGGTTTTGACATACTGTTGATGTTTTGGATATTATGTGTAGATCTAGAAAATGGACAAATATTATATGATGAGTGATATAAGTTGTTGATATAAATTATATGTGATAATGTTAAACTTCCTTGATGTTGTTGTGATTCAATTATTTAGATGATTTTTAAATTATATTTATATTCATTTTGGATGTTCTGATATGGCCATGAGGTCGAAGGAGGTATTTGTGTTTTGTAGGTTAATATCACAACAAACATCGAGGGATCAGAGACCAACCACAATGGAATTCTAGGTGAATTCAACAAGGTCACCATGGCAACATGTTTATGTGTGTGTGTTGTATTTTTGTTAGGGATTCCCATGGGGGGATCACCTTTTATATGTGACCAAGGGTTCTTGTGTATTTTATTAATGTGGTTTTATTTTATTTATTGTTGGTATGTATTTTATTAGTGATGTGTTCCTTTCTTTATTTAATTGTTGTGGTAGATTAATGTGAGAAATCATATGTGTTAAAAGTTAAATAAATCAAATTGGGATATGGGAAAGTAATAATGGAATTTGTTGGCTCTTTGTATTAAATATTTAAGGGATGTGTAAGTTGTGTAAGAGTTTTGGACACTAATATTCCCTTGGAATTCGAAAATTTGGCTTCCTTGGGAGCTGTTTTTGGAGGCTTGTGGGACAAGTAAAACTTGTGCCATAACTCTAAATTTAATTTACCAACCATACTTATGGTTGGAGAGGTGATTTTATAATTTTATAATGCACTTTATTAATCATGTTGCATTGTTTTGATTGCACTCTCTTAAATTTTATTTAAATTGTTGTCCTTTAAGGTGTGGGCTTTTGGAGTCTGTAAGTACATTGTCATATTATCACCCACCTCTTTATTGTTCTTGGGAGAATGAAATTTTTTCTTTTGTGTTTTGAGTTGAGGATGTGTGATGTGGCATCCTACATGGATCCACATCATCCTCTTCTCTTCCCTCTTCTATATAATTCAAACTCTTTGCTTGTTTTGGGTTGTTGAATCTTTTTGTAAACTCCTTTGGGGGCACAATTTTGTTGTTTGGAGCTCTTGTGGATTGTGGAGGAGATTGGAGATAATTTCATACCTGGTATTTTTTTTTGGGATTGTGTATTTGGCATTGAAAGCTTGCTGTTGGAAACAAAAAGCTACCATGGAAAGGTAGGAGCTTAGCTCTTCTTTTGTGATTGTTATTTCTTTTGTGTATGAATGAATGGTGCATGTTTTAAATTATTTGTTGGCTGGTTGGGTAGAATGCCATAGGAATGGTGTAGGAGAAGGATATGGGGAATCCATGTGGGGGCATAAGGGAATGCCAGTGGCATTATATTTTTTTGAGGGAGTTTGGGTTTGGGATCCACCATGGAAAAGAAATAGCTTGCATTTCTTACTTTGTGGGGGGCATAAGGAAATATGTGGGGGACATAAGGATATGTTTGGTAAATTTTATTGGCACTTTGTTACATTTGGATGCCTAATTCCCATTGGGATGCATAAGTATCTTCCCCCATAGACCTTTCTCCTTTTTCTTGCATGATCAAGCCTGGGTTTTTTTTTAATGTTTGCAAATGCAGTTGTAAACTGTTGTCTTTGTTTGGATTGTGTTTTATGTTGAATTATGCATGTTGAAAGAATGTTGTGTGTTGTGGAAGCCAGTTGTTTCCATGGGTTGAATCACACCTCTTATTGTATTATGGTTGGGGCTCGGGGGCTAATGAGGAAGGATGGCTTCTCCTTTCATTGGATGTCTTGGTTGGGTGGAGAGCATTTCCTTTCCCCCACTTTTGTTGTGATCAATTTGGAAGAAAAAACAAAAAAAACTTGCATGTTGTTGTTCTAGAGAAGAAGAAGATAGTTTCGCTAGCCCTTGTGAAAAAAATCATTTGTAACATTTCCCACTTGATGTGGATGAAATTGTAATGTGTACTTGTGAAGAAAAGATGTATGTAACTGATTGTGGAAGTTGTACATTCAAAATGTGATGGATATTTATACTTTGTTTTGTTTATTGGAAAGAAAGAAATAGAAACATGTTATTGCATTCAAACATTGAAATATATAAAGTTTTATAATTGGAGTCAATAAAGAATTGAAATATCTTCTCTCATATGCATTCTTGGATTGAATTCAATGTTTCATTGTATGGCAAAAGAGATAGTTAGATCTCTGTTGAAAAAGAAGAAATGTACATGGAAATAATGTTGTCTTTTGTATTTTTGGAAATGTGTTAAAATGAAGTTTAGTATTTTATTTTTAATTTAGAATGGTTTTTTTAAAAAAATTGAATGTATTAGATTAGATTTGAAAACTTGCATGATGAAAAGTTAGATGGACATCTTTTAATTTGATCTCTTGTAGATATTTAAAATTGGAAAATAAATTTAAATAAAATGCAGAGTTCGGACCTGCACTTAACAATAAACTTGGAAATGATATAATTTAGCATGCTAAGACATCAAGGAACTCAAATTGACAAAGAAAACTTAAGAAAACAATTAATAACATTGCAAAATCAAGCCCAATTCCTTTCACAGTCATTTTCTGACAATTACTGGAAAAATGCAAATTGAAATAAATTGAACAAATTTACCTCCCTAAAATATTTTAAATCCTTCCTAGAACAATACTTCATGTCAATTTGGCATGTTGAGTGAGGGAGGAGATCCAATTTAATCAAATTTAAAAGTTAGAAATTACCAGTTTGCTAATTAAAAATCCTGCATATCATTTTTTGTAAAATTTACCCCTTAAACTTTATCAAAATGTAAAATTTAAGATTCTTGTACAAAGAGAGCATCAAGAGCTTTCCATAAATTTCTCGTTTTCCAAAAACTAATCTTTCTAGAAAAATTTACGGCCCTCTGATGTTTTCCTGCCTTGGCGGGAAATTTTGTGAAAATTTTCCCTAGCGGGCCCGTGGCCCAAAAATTTCCCGTTAAAATTCCTTAGAATTTTTTTTTTTAATTTGAGGAAAAATTTTAAAATTACCCTCGCCGGTCCCGTAGCCAACTAGAGGCTGCCACATGGTAGCATGGGGTGATAGCATGGTGGGGAAACCCTCATGACCTTTCTGTTTTTTGAAAAAATTATTTTGGAAAAATTAGAGTTTTTCCCTCGCGGTCCCGCACTTCCACCCTTGCCTTAGTGTGACCATTCCGCAGGTGCACAGACCCACGTGCACCATTTACCCCCTCTCCTTTCTTTTGAAAAATTCACCAACTGACCCTGCCACCAAGCCCATCCCTCTCCCTTCTCCCCGCATTGAATTGTGGAGTGCCACATGTCCCTAGCGGACCCATAGGCACACAGGTGCAAAATGGAATTTTTCCTCTCTTGGTTGAATGTCTTAAACACCTCCATTGCCCCGCCCTTCCCTCATCCTTTCCAACTTGGCTTAGATCCCGACACGTGTCCTCGGAGGACCCACGGAGGCACAAGAGAAATTTTGACTTTACACCCGCGTGGGAAAATTTTCCAACACCACCCCGCGATCCACTAACCTGGCATATGGGCTTCCTTCCCTGCTTGACACATGTCCCTTTTGGGAAAATTTGACCCCTAAAGTCTACCTGCCCATATTTGGAGTTCTACAAGGAGTTAGGAGGACTTCTTTATATCATTGGAAAGGTGAGAAAAATTCCTATCTAATGGGAATGATTTATGGAAATTTTTAATGTATTAAGTGTGAGAAAAATAAAGTTGAAACTCTTAGCCTGTTAGAGAGTGGATATGGGGATAAATTACTCGATCAACTTTCTCATATATTGTAAAATTCCTGCATTAATCAGTTTACACATCTTCCCTTCTCCCAAAGCTAGGGCATAGTCCTAGGTAAATACACCTATGTAGAACCCTCTTCCCACGTACAAGTCACATCTACACCCCTTGGTTATGTCGACTACAGGTGCATAAGTTCATTCATCCATAATTTTCCCCTGATCTTTGATATAACTAGCTATTATGGGTTATGTGTTAACTCTTATTATGGTCACATGTGCATTGCATTATATGGATCCCCTTCTCGTTTACCTGTAACATAGTTAGAGAAATCATTTCCTCACACGTTCCTTTCTATGATGTAGCATTTTCTGTATCCATAAGTCACCGATCATTGAGTCATGTTCTATTATAATTTACCACATCTATCATCTATTTATTCCTTTCTTTATTACCATAACATCTATCTCATTTATATTTTCCATCCTATCTATCAGAATAAATATCACAAATAATCACATGTCCATATCTATCATTACCCATCACATCTATTTTTAATCAAAATGTTTTCTTATCATCACATGTCATTTATTGCACATCTATATAATCATCATCATCATAACACAAAAAAATATAATCATCATTGCATCATCATCCACATAAATCAAATAATCAAAGTAATGTAAATGACACATGCTAGAACATGAAAAAATCATGTATATATATCATATATCGTCAAAATAAATTTTCTCAATACATCATTGACCTCTAAGGGTCCTCTCTCAAAGTAAGAGATGTCATCAAAACCAGTGAAGTTAACATCAGAAATCCTAAAGTATTTCCCCTCTGAGGCAAGTCCCTCTATTTGTCTCTCGGCCTCATCTCCTCCTCCCTTGGCCCTCATCTCGATGTGGCTACACCATGCTCACCACACTCCCAGATGGCCCTACTCCAGCTACCCCTCACCACTGTAGGTGCTCCCAGTATCTCAAAGTCCATGGTAATTTATTTATCACTATCTGCTCATAGTACTCCGTCTCTTCTGCCAAGGCCCTATATTGATCCATCAGTATCATATCAGGAGGCGCCTCCTGTCTTGCTCCCTTTGGTGCCACTAGTACACCGCTAGCTGACTCTGTTACCAGTATTGTAGCAAGATCTCTGAATCAGACTCTGTATGCATCCCTCTATCTCTGGTACCACTCCTTGTCTTGGATGGCTCGGTCCCTCTCCTGAGTCACTACATTCTCTCTACTGTTGAAATATATTGTGCCTCTTTTGAGTGGTATCTCACTCTATCCTCACTCGAGGTCAACTTTGTGCATAGCTTGACCATCTTTGTAGACTCCCCTCGCTCACTATTTATACCACCTCCAAGAGTCACCTCCTCCTCTACCTCCATCTCCACCACATCATCGTCATCCTCTCCCCTCCCTCCCCTACCACCTGAGTCACCCACATAGTAGTCATCCAATCCTCAAACCCAAAGCCAAATCCCACATCATTATCATCATCCCACAACGTCGGAGCCTCCTCTAATGGAACCATCATAATGGTAATTGGTAGATCCCTATCTCCCCCTCTCACCTATAGAAAATAGGCTCCCTTGCACTATCTACATGACACCAAACTATCATCACCCTATCAAACTACACATGACCTCGATCATTTCAGGCCTATGTCCCTACACCCACCTAGTCCTCCTCATCCCCGTAGCTCAATGTCACTCCAGGCCATGCCAGGGAAGTCTCGATATGGCCGCCATCTAATATGATCAACATATAACTCTGTGAGCCTATATGCATACCAGTCTGCATCTTGGCCTCCTCTATCCCCATAGGCCTGATCAGTCCACCATCTCAGAAAACCCCAGGTAGCTCGATGTGATCCCTCGTGACCCATGGTAGCCCTGGTGGCCTAATAACTACTATGTGCTCATAAGCCCAATAGTGGAGTATGAACCCTACATCCAATCCCATCCTCCTCCCTAATCTGTACATCGATAGCTCATGGTACACCTGTGCCAGCAGTGTTGTCCCAAATGAAAACATGGTCTAGTGATCCACTATATCATCAGAACCCCTGCTAGTGTCCATGGAAACCTCACACCCCCTGAATCTGAAAGTGTGTAGCATGATATCACCATCATCAATAGAACAAATCAATCTACTCTATGGAACTCTGCGGTCATATCTCATCTCATATCCAAATGCCCCTGAAGTGAATGTAATATGTGTTGTGTCGGCTCCAAACAGTCATGTCAACACTTTCAATCTACTATCCACTGTAATGGGAACTATCTACTCCCCCTATATCGGCAACCTGAGGATGTGATACACATCCTCCAGGGTGATGGTCATCTCACTTATCCTGAACCAGAATGTGCATGTGTGCACATCCCACCTCTCCACTGGTGCAATCATCAAACCCACATCTCGTGGGATCCTCTGATAATGTCTAATGAAACCACCTAACCCCACCACCATTAAGTGATCCCACTAAGTGTCGTTTATATATCCCTAATCTGATCATAAAAGGTGGGGACTCTATCTCTCAAATAGAGCATCTCTCAAGCCTATAATCATAAACAAACCATTCAAATATCAGTTTCTTCATCATCAATTTCATCACACCCTCATCAAAAATCAACATCTATCCTAAACCTACTTCCCTCATACCCATTCGAGCTGACCCAAGTGGGTTGACACCTCCCATAGTGAGTCACCACCTTTTTAGGCTAGTCGATGACGACCACCTCTGGTCATCACCAATCGCCCTTTGCGCCCATCTAAAAACTTGAAAAATGAAAATAAATAAATAAAAACATTAAATAAATTAAAAACAAAGCTAGGGTTTCCATTACTCACCATCTGGTGTGTCCTCTGCCTCTTCCTCGCCACTCCTCTAGCCTCCATTTTCACTCACAAACTCAATCTCCTTTTATCAACTAGAGCTCTCAATCATCATTTTCAGGCATGAAAATGACCACTATGGGCCGATCTACGGTCTTATATAGTTGCCCCCTTGGTCATCGTCAACTCCTATGGGATCATCGCCGATTTATATGGGTCGTCGCCGACTCACTTCAGGCACCATCAACCTGCTTTGTCCCTTTCCCACATTCCACCATCTATGTCATTTAGTAAACTCTCCCTTCTCCTTTGTTGATAAAACATCCATACCACACTTTTTGTGCCTTTCACTGGGGCATCATCATTATTTTTACCATCATCCTCATCTTATTTAAAGATGCATACCTTTCACTTGATTCCTCATATATGAAGGATCTCACACTTTATTCGCATTTGGTTGCGCATAATTTTGATGTGTGCCTATGACCCATTGGTCCCCATGGCTTGCATCCATTTGAGTGGTTTCCTATTGGATTCCCTCCATTTCACAGTGATTTTCACTAACTCACTAGCCTGTAGGACATTATGTCATCTCCCTAAAGATTGTACCCTTTATTCCCTACCAACGTGACTCGTAAAATATTCAGGATATTTTAATCATTGTTATTGTGAGATCCTTTTTTTCTTAGGGAATCATGCCTTTTCTTTTCCCATTCTTCCCCACCTTCCCTTCTCATTCATCTCTTTCAGACTAATGACTGATTCCCTTCTCTTCCTGTCATCGATCACTAGTTTGAGGGGGATCACCTTACCAATACCTCTTCGTCATCTAACCTATCAACCATTTCTCGTTTTTGTCTCACAGTTTGCTATTACAAACCCCTCAACAAAAAGGGGCAGAATGTAGACACCTATTTTTGGCACCTCCCCATGCCTTCATCTCGTGTTTACTTTCCACCCTCGCTTAGCACACTTGTTTCCCTCTTATTTTTAAAATTACACCCTTTTCCTCCTAAATTATTCTATTTTCCTCTCATCCTATTTTATCATTATCCCCTCTTATCTAACTTAATTCCCATATTCCCATTAATCCCATTAATCCTAAAATAATTTAATAAACCATAAATACATCCTAAATCATTTAATTATCCTAAGTCTACCCTAATTACCCTCATTTAATCATCCCCATGGGATTCCCACCCCTCTTCATTACTACCCTTCATTAATCCTTCCCTAGGATTCCCCCCACTCATCTTATCCCTTCCTAAGATTTCTTCCACCTCCCTTACACCCATTTAACCCTCTTATACACACGTAGTCCTAAAAATAGCCGGTCACCTGTTTGAAAGTCTATTCTCACCCTCATTTCTCATCCTAACGTTCAAATAGTCTTTCGCCCCAGTCACTGTGACTAACCTGGGTCACCATCGACCTGCCCTGGGTTATTTAATCACCCCTATCCCTCTTCTCAAATGGCTGGAAAATATTGAGACTTCTATGTGCTTTTGTGATATGGTGTTCGGTGTTATATGTGAATCCTTTTAATCAGTTGAGATATCTTGGTGTTTCCTTTTGCATTGAGAGCTTGGAGTTAAAGATTATTGTGGAGATTTGGTTCGTGCATGGACTTATTTTATTGTTTAGGTACTTGCAGGTGTTCATCGAGCTCTTCTTCAGCCTCAAGTCAGCTTCAATCATCCCTAGATCTAGCAAGCTTATCCCATCTTCTTGTTAACATCCCATCTCTAGTTTGGTCTCCACTGATCACACCCGGTTGCCATCGACCCATAGCCTACATTTTTTCTACATCCTATCCATAACCCACCCTATCCACTTTGCATGCAACCCTTGTCTAATATACCCTGTATCCAATCCACCTTTGTAGCATTCCACCCCTCTGGACAACATCTAGTTATATGTTATAGCATCTCATAACCTTCATTTTTCCATTGTTGTACATACCTCTACACAGTTCTGTTTGGATCACCATTGTCGACTACCTGTTCTGCTCTCAGGTTGTCGTCGACTCTCTATCCTGCTCTCGGGTCTCCATCAACCCTTTTGTGGTTTGTTCTCATTTTCTATCATTTTCATCCTTAATCATCATATCAATTAGATTATCTTATCAGATATTTGTTCAAATTCTATTATCAGTATTTCCTTTCTGTTATCATATTATCACTCTTTGTTATCATCATGTGGGTTGACATCCTCTCGAGGAAGTTTACGCTTCTCGGAGCCGACTCTTGTCGGGCAACCCACCATATCTCTTACTAATCCCCTTTCGTGTTTAGTCTTTCGTTGTTGTGTAGGTTGGAGACTCACTGCGAGGAGGATCATTTACTATGTGCCCATACCATATCATCCTATCCACATCAGGAGGTTCCCTAAACCCTCCCATATATATTGTGTAAATTGAAAAATGCAGGAAGTTTTCTATATATGGGAAAGCTAATCGATGCAGGAAGCTTTCTGAGGATGTTTGCTTTTTTACATTTTTTTAATTTTTGATTTTTGAGATTTTATAAGGTTGATCAATGTGAGAATGCTTCACTGCCATGACATTGGAAAGTATTTGTCCTTTGAGGGAGTGGTCTACAATTAGGATTTTTACTTTGGATTTTTACTTTTTTATTTTTAGATGGCAGAATAGAATGCATGATAGTTGTCATTTGAGGTATCAGTCTATATGTTTAACATTATTAACTTTATATAAATAATTTTCCTTCGAGGGAACATAATTTTTATGTATAAGATAGATTTTTATATGAGAATATTTAAATTTAACTTAGGATAGAGTTAGGAATAGCCAAGTAGACCACTTGGGGATGAGAAGATAGGATGTACAAGTGACACCTATGGACCCTTAGTATGGTTCCACTAGGTAGATAAGAAGGTGATGGATGTAATGATCACAGGGTTCCCATAAAAAATGAGGAACTTATCCAAGACGAATATGTTATGGGTAGAGCCATGGTGCCCATATCCAAGGTCATATATAAGATAGTGATGGAATACCACATGATTCCAAATCATTACGATGAGAGATGGAAAAGGTGAATGATGGATGCAATATTGTTAAGTTTGACTAGGGTCATGATGGTATATATGTTAAAAATAAAAACTCTGCAAGGGTAAGGCATTGAGAAGTTTCATTTCAAGTTTACCATCTAAGGAGGCTAAGGGATAGGCTCCAGACCTATATTTATGTGTGATAATATATGGTCTAATCCAATTAGGAGAAAACTTTCCATGTTTACTCCTTTCTAGAGTAGTGATGTTATGATTCTCTTTCAAGACAAGGTCACCAATGTTAAAGTCACATTCTTTTAGATGTTTTTGATATGTTCATTTGATGCGCTCTAGATAGACATGGTGATGTCGAAGAGTGATTAAGCAAATTTTGTCTAGCAATTCAAGTTAGACTAGATGTTCTTGACAATATTCCTCATCATAGATGAAGTCCCAAAGAGATACGTGCAATTATGGTGTAAAATTTTAGGGTAAAAATGGCCTCAAATCCATAGACGGGGGAGAAAGGAGTAGCTCCCATAGATGTGTGGATGCTAGTCTGATAGGCCTAAAGGGTGAAGGGGGTGTGAATATGCTAATTTCATCTTGATTTGTCAATATTTTTGGTAAGAATATTGCGAAGAGTGCTTGTTAGTGGCTATGATCTTAGCCATTATGTTTAAGAATAATAAGAAGAATAAAAGTTAAGTTTGATGGTAAAAGAGTCACAAAGATTGTTAATAAATTTATTTTTGAAGGATTTTTTATCGTCTGTGATGATTTTATTAGGAACACCAAAGTGATAGATGATGTGTTTATAGACAAAATAAACAATTTTATTAGCTTTTATTGACATAAGTGGAATTTATTCCAGACACTTGGTGAAGTATTTAGTAGTGGTGATGATCGAATGGTGATACTGAAGAAGAGCATGTAGTTTGATGAGGCCAATGAGGTCAAGCCCCCACTTTGAGAATGGAAAAAGGTATCTTGAATCAGGATTGTAAGGGATTTACTAGGGACGTACAAATGAGATTGGAATGTTCTTGCAATTTGAATGAACTCTTTAACGTATCTCACAATAGTATTGATTGAGGGTGGGAAAATAATAACCCATGTAAATAACGTGCTTGGACCACATAGCCATACCATTGAAATTGTCCACCATTGATGTCCTATCATTGAATTACTGGATAACATGGGTAGATTCATGGGATTTAAGGACACTGAATTAAGGATGTTATCAAATCCACATTCGTAGAGGATGATCGTCATCGATAACATAGTGGTTATCACTTGTCATGGAATGACCTCCTACCATTTTTGGATAGGTTGGAGGGAATTCTATATTGGGAAAGATAGTCAAAGAAATGAGTGTAATATATTTCAGGTTGGTTAGTGTCAATTGATGAGATTGACATGAGGAAGTTCACTAGTATGAGCATGGGTTAGCTGATCAAGGTGATGGAAAATAACGAGAGATTTTAGATTATTCTGGTATTCCCATGGGATAAGAGATGCAAGGGATTCCATAATGTCTATGCAAAATGATAAGCTAAACGCGGAAAATATATGGATGGTATATTGATGAAAAGGCTTCAAGAAGAAAATTGAACAATGTCTTTATACTTTTGAAGGACATCATTTTTACATTGATATGTTTCCTTTGACTTTGATTGAAAATGATGGGATGAGAATTACTATAGATGTCTAGGATTTGAACTGATGAGCATGATAGCAATTATAGAGACCTAGGTTGAGGGCTTCATACACAACCATGTTGCTAGTACACTCAAATTCAAGCTTATAAGTGATAGGGATAGGAGTAACCTCAGGGAGGAATCGATGATGACATATCAGCACTTCCCCCTTATCAACACTTAGATCTATCAAATAAAAGTTTTATTTTGAAGTGAGATATATTCATGTATCAATGGTATGGATGGATTTGTTAGGGAATTATTCAGTAAGGGAGATAATTTTTAGGAAGAGGGGGTTTTAGCAAAGTTGATCAATGATAGCCTGACCCTTGATAGATTTCTAAAAGATAAATTCTAGGCCAAACTCAATCATGACCATAATCTATCAAGTGATTTGATCAATATGATAATTTTTGGAATGTATGGTATTAAGGAAATTGAATCTGGCGATGATAGTAGGTTTTGTTAGTGATAATAGTAATTATGAAGTATTGGAAGTGGTGAAGAAGAGAGTGTGACACAAATTTTCATCTTCAGTGTAGCGATTTTTGTAATCATGGATAGTATAGGCTAATTTTATATACGATAGCTTTATCCCTACCTTGGTCATCATTACTGTTCAGCTAACATGTTTCACATAGAGCATGATCAAAGGTATAGAGGTGTAGAGATAGAATGAGCTACCCCTCGTATGGAAGAGTGCATCAACATAGGTGGGGATAGAATATATTTCTTGAGTTCATCAAAGGCCTTGTTGTAATTTACATACCTACTTGAATTCAGTTTCTTTACAAAGGAGAGAATTAAAAGGTTGGAAATGGTAAGAAATATATGAGATAGAATGGAAAAATAATTTAATTCATCTTTGAAGAATACAAAGCTTCTTAATATTAGGAGGAGGAGGCATCTCGAGGATGGCTTTGATTTTTGTGGGGTTAACTTCAATACCCTTTATAGAAATGATAAATCCAAAGATCTTACCATTTAGCACTCAAAACACACACTTGGTGGATTTAGATGAAGGAATAATTAGATAAGATGCTTGAAAAGTATTTCAGCAACAGAAAGATGGTCCTATTGACATTTGGATTTACCCAAGAGGTCATCGGCATAGACCTATACAATTTTATGTATGATATTATGGAAGATGTAGATCATGGCGCACCGATAGGTGGCCCCCAAATTTTTCAAACCAAATGGCATGACATGGTGGTAGAAGGTTCCCCAAGGGGTGATGAAATATTTCTTATGTTGGTCTTCTGGTGTGATGAGAATCTGATTGTAACTAGAAAAACCATCTATAAGAGAAATCATTTCATGGTCGGTTGTTAAGTTGACTAGTTGATCGATGTAAGAAAAGGGAAATTCATCTTTAGGGAAAGAAAGATTTAAATCTTGAAATTTGGTATAGATGCAGAGATTTATAGATTATTTGGAAAAGGGTACGATGTTAGAAACCCATTGTGGATATTTGGTGGGTTGGATGAAGTTGGTGGAAAGAATATGTTATAAATATTCTTTGACAAGAAGGGAAATGTAAGGATGCATGCGACACAAGCTTTTTTTTAACTGTCTTAGCATCAGGTATGGTGATGATGTTGTGGATAAAAATACTAGGATTGAGTCCTTGCATGTCAGCATATGACAATGAAAATTCCTAGATATGTTTGGAAAGGAAGAAGGTGAAGGTCTCGAGCTCTTTTCAGGTCAAGAGATTAGCCAACTTTGAGGATGTGGGGATCTTACATATTTCCTAAGTTGATTTCAATGGTAGATTTTTTGAGAAGGGTGGATGTATTAGGATGTAATGTCTTATGAAGATAAAAATATTCTTCCCCCATATAAGAAAGAATGCAATCATCATTGATGCACTGGATAATGTTAATGGTATATTAATCTTCCTCTATCATCTTGGGGAATACAAGAGGAAGGGACCAAGTTTCACCTTCAAACTGAGTAAATGACCGGTCCCAGAGTGATTGTGGAGATTTAAAAATAGTTAGAAGAAAGGTACAAAAAAAATTCTATGTCCATGTCATCGTTAGATGGAGAAGGATTGGATGGTAATTTTATGTGCATGGGTAATGTAGAAAGAAGGATGTGTGATTGATTCAATGGTTGACTATTCTTCTAAACCCATAGCTCGAAATTCCTCATGAGGCTTGTACAAGATTAGTCAATGATAAGATCATGTATGCCTTGTTCATAAAACCCAAGACCAAATCCCTTTTATGTGTAGTGGTGGAGATAGGTATAGGTGAAGGATTTGTTGTAGAGGAATTCAAATCCAATGGTGTATGGTTTTATGTGGGGTTGACTATTGAATTTTAAGGAAGGGTGTTGAATGCCACCATAAGTAAGATTGGTCTTGTGAGATGAGGTGGACCAAAGGAAGTGATGTCCCTGATGTTTGGTTAATACATAGGAGCTTTATCAGGTCTACCAAGTTGATTGAGTGAGGGAAGAGAATCGAGAACAAGGAGTTGATACTCCCCCAAAGAGAGATGTTGCATCACATTATCGATATATTCATCATTAGGTATCTTAGATGCATGCACAAAAGTACTAGTGGATGCTTTAGAGGATGAGTTTTTCTTAGGGATGGGCATGTCATTTTATCGATAGGTCATATGCAATTCCTTGAATGGAGGAAGGTCGGTGAGGAGACTATGGATCTTTCCCTCATGTTCATATTTTATATAATGGTGGAGATTTGATGGTATGTAGCACATGACATGAATCCATGGGTGTCTAAGAAAGATGTTATTGAAACTCCCCCTCGACAATGTAGAATAATTCATGGAGGATTTTTTCACCCATGTGGATTGGGGAGGATAATTATGCCTAGAGTGGGAGCGACAACATCATTGAAGGCATTAAAGAATCACAAGTGATTGAGAAACAATGGATTTTGGAAGTTTAATAGTTGATCAAAGGTATTAGATGAGATGATATAGATGCTAGCACCATTTTCAATCATAGAGTGGTGGAAAATTGGTTCATTAATACAGATAGTGATGAAAATAGGAAGGTCGTGATCTTCAGGTAAGATGTCTAGGTTTTCAGAATCGTCAAAAGAAATGGTGGCAGAAGTAGTAATATCCATAACAAGAGACATGAAGGGTTGGGATTCATTTGATAAGATGAGGGTGCATTATAAGGCTTCAATAAGAGCCTATTGATGATCGGGAGAGCTTTAGATGAGATCATAAAGGGACATCTTAATGAGAGCTTGGTACAACTATTTTATGATGCTTTGTTCAATGGTGGTGTGATTTTGGGTTTGCAGTGTGCCTAAAATTGACACCATATCCTTGTATGAAGAAGGGGATGGTGTGGGCTCATCGGAAGGAACAACGATGATAAATTTTGATTTAGATTTTGTAGATGATTAGGAATCATGAGGGAAAGAATGATTTGTGATATGAACGGCATCTATATAAAGAGGAAGATCATCCTTACTAGAGGTAGAATTCAGTGGTGACATAGTGACAAAAGAAGTGGATGAGGAAGCAGACTTAGAGGTTTTAGAGGTTGTATACTTTCTTAGAGGATTGGGTTTAGATGTGGATGGGCTAGAAGATGAAAGAGGGTGGTCTTCTTTGATGAGAAGATCATATTATTTAATGATATTGTCGATGAGATTCCCTATGGCCCTATAGTGTTATGTGTTATGTTTGGGGACACGATGGTAGGCATATATTGTGTTGGATTCAAACCATGTGGGTTTTAGCCCACGTGGGTCAAATGGATTAATACGAGGGAAGGGAAACTGTGGATTCTTGGAGGAGATGTTGAATTACTTCAACATAATAGCCAATGGGGTTTTTAAAGATGAATTCATATGGACTTTGGGTGGATTTGGTTCGGGGGATGATGAAGAAGGAAAGAGAGGTGCCTTAATTTTATTAGGCTTGATAGGGACTTTAGATTTTTATTTTTATTTCGATGATTGTGATTTAGAATTATAAGAAGAGGATTATTTCAATTAAAATTTCTAGGAAGAATTATACAATTTAGATGCATATTTGGTAGTGATGGTGGATTTAGATGAAGGGCTTAGTCCCAAAATAGATGGGTTAGGTCCTAAGATAGAAGGTGATATGTTGGTATGTTTAGTTTGATGGAGTTTTGAGGGGATAATTCCAAATTATTATGCTAATGGGTGAGGGAATTCTAAATAGGGATGCCAAGGTTTTAATATTTTGTTGCGAGGTATTACTTTTGGCGGTATCATGATATTTCAAATGGGGGATCCATAGAGGCAGAACTAAGTGATGTGGATGCAGGTTTCTTTGAATATGTTTGGATTAAAGATGTAAGTGGTTTTTGGATGATACGTTTGATGAGATCAGAAGGAGTTACAAATTATGTGGGATTTTAAGGTGTGTGTGTACAAAATTGGTGGTATTTTTTGGAGACAAAGATGGGTTTTGGGACATCCTCTTTGGCTGCATCAAGTTGAGGGCATTTTCCTAGTATATTTTTAGATGGATACTATCAACATGGGAGTGGATTCATGTGTTCATGTGTATATAATTAGATTTTTTGGGTGTAAAAGGATCCATAGGCATGGGTGTGGAAATAGATGTTAATAACTATTTATGGATAGGGATGGGAATAACATGTGTAAGTGTAGAGGATGTAGATGTAGAGGATGTAGATATAGTGGATGTAGATATAATAGATGTGGGTATAAGATTAGGTAGATGTAGTAGATGCGGATATAGTGGATAAAGGGATGATGATATTTATACATAAGCATGGATTTCAATAAGGTTAGATGTGGAGATAGATGTCAAAAGAGTAGAGGTGGGTAAGGTGGTTAAAGGGATGATAGGAGAGGTTGATGGTATTGAATCCTAGTTTAAAGTATTGATCGTATGAGCATTGGGTGTTTGAGATGTAGGTGAATCATCTTGTTTATTTGGTGAGTGATTAAGGAAAGATTGTTTGAAGACATCTAAGGGATGGTTTGGTGGGTCGTTAGGATTATCTAATTGAAGTTCCCCATAATCGATAAGGCATTGGATGAGGTATTTGAAAGTGAAAAACTTTTCAATGTTTGTGACAGTGGACTTGATGGTGTTTTCAATAGTGATCTTTCATGGTACCATTTGGGTTTATAATGTGTATCATCAACGGGGTAGATATAAGGGAGTTAGATGAGATGAGAATCCATTATTTTATCAAATATTAAACTATATGATTCTCCCAAGGGGGAGTATAGTTGGTAGTAGGTCAAAGATACCCTCTATAGAGACTCGGTATGAGAGATGGATGTTAAATAAGATTTTAACAATGATGGAATTGGTCACATTATTATATTTATCATTGTGATTAGAGAACTTGGTGAATTTGGGTTTCAATTGTTTGGATCAAAGTTTAAAATGGCCTTTCTGAAGGGCATGGAGTTCCATTTTATGAGCCATGGTAAACACTTCTTCAATACTTTCAAAATATTGGATTTTAAGAGTTGACAAGATGTGTTTGGCACACAATCGAGAGAAAATATCGATAATATTGGCTTGGGGAAGGGATAAGGATAACTGATTAATGATCCCACACCACCTAGCGATAAAATATTTGATGGATTTTTCATCAAACTATCTAATGGGCATAGATTTTGGTGATTGTAATTTTGCACAAAATGTTAATGGAGAAATGTTTCTAAGAAAAATTGTGTGGGTTAGGTGAAAGAGAAAAGAGAGTGTTGCAGAATTCCATTATACCAGTCCAAAGTGGGCTTAGGCCAATGACATGGGGTAGGTATAGAGCATGAGATCTTGATCATGAGTGATGAGGTAACATGTGGATGTAAAGGCATGAATTTTTTGTTTAGGATCATGCTTTTTTGTTGAATTTATAAAACTTAGGGAGTTTCCAATGTGGTGTATAAAGTTTGATAGCAATTGATGGATGGATGGGCTCATTACATATTTTCTCATATGAGAAGATAGTTTTAGACCCCAAAGTGGTAGCTTCAAGATTGGCCATCCCACCTAACAAAACCTGCATATGATCATTGGAGGTTTGGGGATGATAAGTTTATGGATGAGGTTGTGGATTGTAATAATTGGATGGATTAGGTTGAGAGTAAGGTGATAACGCTAAAGGGTAAGTAGGTGTTTTTAGGGTGGTTTATAAGGGGGAAGATATTTGAAGGCTTGTGGTTGAATAGGTTTGGAAATAAGATATGGTTGGGAGATGGGGACATAATTAGATGGATATAGGTTTGTCTATTGTTGATAAGTGGGGATATTGAATTTGTTTTGCATGGGATGAGTTAGAATGTAGGTATGGTGTGGCTGGGTAGATTGATTATGAAACATTATGCAGAAGGCAATCCAGAGAGGAGGTTGATGAGTTTTGGTCAATTTAGAAGGGTGGGGTTATGAGATGATGACATTTGCATGGACTTTTGATATAGATATGGGAACTAAAGTTTGATCACGTTGTTTAGGAGGTGGAATAAGAAGATGGGATTATTATAAACTTTAGGTAGGGGTGTTAATGACAATGGTGGATGAAGAAGTGATGAGGATGGAAGAAGTGGGGGTAACACTGATGAGATGTATGTTGGGTGGAATGAAAGCCACCAATTTATTTGTAATAATGATCTTGAGAGATGACAACAAAGGATTTGTGGGAGACATGTTCATATTGGGCCATGGAAAGCTCTTTCATGGCTATAGGAAAGAAGACAATGAGTTGATATGTGAGGTATTGACTGGATTCAAGTTGATATTGATAATCATAGATTTTTTGAAGAGGGGGTCCATCGATAAGAATATGGTGTGAATTTACAAATAAGATATTTGTTAAGGGAAAGAGGGTTAGCATCCATGAGTTTCTAGAAATCCTCAAGCATTCGTGAGGGATAATGGGAGGCCCAAAGGTCTCTAAGGAAGTGGTACATGGGGTTGTAATCAGTCTACAAGGAATATAATGGTGGTAGATGAAAGAATTAGTTTCAAACATGGGAATGGGTTTGGACCATAGGGGGCTCACTAGAAGGAGTTGTGTAAACAGAAGGTTGGGAGAATGTAGAGGAATTAATCAAAGGAGAGTGGAAGAAATAATGGTGAGAGTGGAAGAAATAATGGTAAGAGTGGATGTTTGTTGGGAAAGGTTATTGTTGGAGGTGGGGATGTTGGATGAGGTAGATTGTTCCATTTTTTATAACTTGAGAGAGGGTAAGAATGGGCATGAAATAGGAAACAAGATTTTATGTTGATTTTTATTACAGAAAGAAAATCACACAGAAAAGTGTTAATTATCTTGTTTATTAGAAGAGTTTGAAAAAGAAAAGAAAAAATGTCAAAGGGAACCTAGGAAATGGCCATTCTAAGGCTATTTTTTAGTGTTGTTTTGGATGACATCCTCAATATACCGCAGCGATAAGGGTATTAGTCACGTGGCCAATATACCAATAGTCCAAAAAAATATAACGCAGTTAGAACACCATGGAAAATTTCCTATTTGGTGATGGAATCCCAATAGTTCCACCTAGTAGAAGATGTTTCAAATGTGTAAATTTGATTCATGAGTTTGGATCTATGTGAAATAAGTGGATGTGATGGATTACCCCT
>JAHRHJ020000404.1:0-75605 GCA_019776745.2 Taxus chinensis
TCATTTTATGCATTTGACGACAATTGCTTTTTGTTTCACATCACTATTTGGGTCTTATCCCCATTATCTTTTGATTGTGGGCCCTCTATTAAATCATTGTGTAATTAGATATATCTCATTCATCATGATGGATCTTAGTGGTCATCATCAATATCTATCTCGCTTGCATATATCTCTTATCTATCGTCTTAATGGCTCCCATGCATCTTTATATAGCACACATGCTCTTGAGTCTTATGTTCCTTCCAAAACAATTGCTGATAATGCTTCCTTATACTATATTTAGGTTCATATTCGTAATGTTATTGTTAAGCATGCTTTAGTTGATAATAAATGTTGGCTTAATATATACAACATATCATTTCTCCATTAAATAGGCCTTTTCGTTGTTGATCTGACTCTATCTACTCAATGTATTTGTGGTTTTAATAACACACCTAAGAGAGTGTTGGGAGAATTCTTTTTACCTATTACTATAGGAACATGTACTATTAATGTTCATTGTCATTTTATGCCTAGTAATTTCAACTATAATATCCTTTTAGGCTGCCCTTGGTTATATACCATGCATAAAATCATTTCTACCCATGTCATAACACACAATGCCTTTGCAAAACCTTATTTTATGGATGATGCTACAATATATTCCACACCTCACGTTGTTGATATTTTTGGTATATCCCTCTCATATATGATAGTGTAAGTTACTCACTTACATTTCACATCATTCTCCTCTTGTGACGAACTATAGTGTTATTACATTTACATGATAAACTTTCTATTAGTAGCCTTGATACTCCTTTCATTATGTCTCACTCTTTATCCACTTCTAATGCTCATATTCTTATTGATTCCAATGTTACATCACTCATTGCAACCTTCCTCACCACAAGTTAGATCAACATATAGTGCTAATTTGATACCGATTCCTGAGGCTCTTCCCTTACTCACTTTCCAAGCTCTATGTATGACTCATGCTACGTCTACACCTCATTTTGTTACTATCCATGGGTCAATTAATCCCCCTCCTTCCATATTTATGTCTATGGTCGTAGGGATCATCATCATAGTCATATAACTTTATTGTTGTCGATCTTCCCAAATTACACCTATTTCTTATGAAGAGTCTTATATCTCTCCCTCCTATTTCTTGGTTTATACGGATGCACCTCCTAACATTACATATGTTACACATCTCTTGACTCACACATTGATCCTTATGTTTGCACTTACTCTTTCCACTATTGCCAACAAGCCTAATATCCTACATATTTTAGTTTCTTCTAATGGCCACATCCTTATTGTTTATGTCATTGCATTTACTCCTCATACATTCAGGATATTAGACTCCATAGGGTTTTCCCCTCACTGTGTTGACATTTTTCTTTGTTATTCTTTTGTGTTTCTCAAATTGCACTTATTACTATCCAATGTTCCACCTATTCTAGTTTCTCCACATGCATGACACAATCCTACTCCATATGTTATGATACATGCACTTTTCCATGACACTAGGTCCCTGGATCATGTTCACATGTGTTTATATTTTCACATTAGTAGATAGTGGGCCCTCACCCCCTATCCTCATTGGATAGATCACCATGACATACACACTCGGGGGCATATTCTTCCCCCTCACTACCTGACGATGCACTCTTGTTCTAGGTTCAAACATGACTGTTGATGGTGCACATTTACCTACATGGACCTCACTTTACACACATACACTAGGGGAAACCTTGCTCCCCTCTCCTATTCATCACATATTTCATGTATCACATATTTGCAAAAAATCAAAAATACTAGCTTAGATCTTGATTGGATGTACTCTTGCTTGCTTATATTATTTTATGTTGGACATTGATTATCATGTTACTTAGATTCATAGTATGCTCTATCATTTTTCCATACACACATGAGCATTCACATGGTACTTTTGAGGTGAATGCATATCACTTACAAGTTTCTACATGATGTATGATACTTGGAACTATTCCTTACCAGTCCCACTGAGGATTCTGGGGGCATATACCTTTACTATTTCTCTATACTTAGGTTCTATCATTGCGACATCTAATACTTTCATTCCTATTTTTAGAAGTATACATTGTGGCATACTATCAATTTTTATAACATTTTAATGGGTTCTTCATGTGTAGCATTTATCTTGTAGGCCTACTTCCAACCATGGTTATCTGATTTACTTATATCTTGTCTATGCTTGTGTCTTGATTGTCATTATTTGTGGGCTATGCCTCATGATTATTGTATTTTTTTCTTGTACCACCTTGAAGGTTTCAAGTGTTTTACAACATCTTGAGTGGTGTCCCATGTATTTCAACCAACTACTCATTGTGTCTTTTGACATGTTATATGTGTTTTGACTTATTTCTATTGCATCATGTATACTTGTTTATGACTAACACTTTTGGCTAGCATTTCCCATTGTTTTGCATGTGCCATGGTTGTTACCATGTGTATTTCCTATTCCCCCAGTAGGATTTCTATTTTAGATGTGAACATCGGTTTCAACATTCTTCATTTGGGTCGTGCTTGCCTTGGCTCATCTCACGTACCCTAAAGGAGTGGGGGCAATTAACGAGTGACTATTTCACCCTCTCAGTAGTTCAAAGACTACAAAAAAATGGTACATGAAAAATCAGGATATAATAAGAGCTAATAAACAGGTTCAAAATCAGAATTGGGCCTAAAATTAGTGCAGGACAGAAGTGCCCAACACACATAAGGAGTGGTGGGCACTAGTGTCCCACCTATGGCATGGTTCTATCCTAGGGGAAGAAATATGTACCTTACAAAATCAACATGTTTTCAGTGACAATATTTTCCAATTTCTAGCAACACATACATAGTTACAAGTTACTATCAAGAACACCAAGAACAAAATTAGTGGTAAGTTACAAACTTTAGGCAAGGGAACTAATTATTCCATTTTATCAGGATCATATGTGACTAGTTTCTATTAGGTTTTTGACCATCTACAATGGAACTTATCCATGGGGAAGTGTTAACGGTTGGAGGGAAAATCCTGCAACATCTTCCAATACTCTTCCCTTAGTGACAAGACGCCTAAATACTTAGTTTAGTGACAAGACGCTCAAATCCTTAGTTTAGTGACATGATGCTCAAATCCTTAATTTGGTGATAGGAACTTAAATCCTGCAGTTTGGTGACAAGACACCTAAATCCTTAGTACTATTCCAACCATCTCCAAGGTAGAAAACATACAAGAACAACTCTATCTCTTCTCTCATGGCACACATGTGTATTCTATCCTTGATTCACTTATTTTTCAATAAACATTTCTATTTTCACATTTACTAAGTTAAAGTTCAATTTCATTTATCATGAGCATTGACTACACTTATCTTATTTTACAGGTTTGACCTTACTCCGACAAAAGGGAAACACACAAATGGAACAAGGAACAATCTCAAGCACAAGATGCTCTGGGAAAGGCAAAATATCCAAGTTAACAATGTCACATGGACATCATTTACTACTGCACATACAAGGTCACCCCTAGGATCCTTATCCTCTTCTAGATTCCATGATACACATGCTATAATCTCCATTTGACACATGGTATCAAGCACAATCCTCATTCGATAAGCTATCAGTTACAAATCCCTTTGGCTCTCCACAAGGTACACTCTTCTTATCTACTTTATGCTACCAAATATTCATTCACCAACATAAAGTGGAGGGAAATATAGTCATGAAATCACACACTTAATACTTACATCACACCTCTAATTATGTCATTATATGCATGATTCCTAAGTAAGAAAACTAAACATTAACAACACTTTTTTTCTTTTATATTGTTTTATCCCTCTTCAATACTCTCGACATTTTCTAAAATGGTCACTTTACTTTTACATGGAATAACACATGACCCAACTCTGTATTTACTGTTACATCCTCTAAGCATCCCGGACACTACCACCCATTAGGGACAAGAGTGCTAGTGCACTACTATCCCCTTTGGGTACTTCTTTCATTTTCCCTCCCTTTTTCAAGTTTGAAATACCACATCGACTATTATCTTTTCTAAACCATTCTTATCAATTTGGGTCAAAAACTTTTAGTTTTTAATAATGAAATTCAAAAAAGGGAATCATATATAAACATGACTTACTTACTATCATTAAGGGTTAGACAATTTACACAAAGGGGCTAGTACTTACTATCTACTACTTGGGCAAAAGAGAAAACATTCAAGGACTACATTTGGGCTGCATTATTCACTACATAGGAGGGTATGTTCTAGAATTCCATCTCACACATTCATCTTGGGGGAAAAGTAGTTGTATCCCGCTATCTTGGTGTGATAATGAACATAAGGGAAACCTAGCTTCAAGGGACATAATTCAATCACACACACACACACACTCAGAACTACATAGAGTCTGAAATGTATTGCAATGCTTGGTGACAATCACATTGGGGTGACACACATCAAGGTCACTTCTGACTCAAACATATGCATTATTCTATTCAACCATCGGTTAATCACATTTGCTTGAGCCTTATGCAGGTAGCTAGGGTTTATTTTGTAGGTACAAGTGTGACACAAGAAACCTACAATGAAGTGGATGTGACAAAAAGTTAAAGGAAGAATACAAGTTTAGACCCTGTAAAAGATCAGATCCAAAGGTTGTTTTCATGACATTATGTAGACTCAGACACCAGTGCCTAGGATGGTCCTTTCCTCCTGGGCAGAATCCTGTATTGAAGAGGTTGTATTATAAAATGTCTAAAGTTTCTGCAAACAAATAATACACAATTTAGATCTAGCCTTCTCAGGCCTATTTCCTAGCCATAGGATTAGTCCAAATAATCTAGAGAGGATACAAGCTAAGTCAGTTCTTATCTCGATCTCATTGTTTGCATACTTGTTTGTTACTTTACATGATAGATCTTGCTTGTTATTGTCATAGATCAGTTTGATATGCATTCCTCATAATTAATATTTAAATTTCATTAAATCAAGTTTTTTGGGAGATCATAAGCCTCATGGAAGTAGCTGTAGGGAGAATACGTTCATATTGATGTCTTTTCTCCAACCTTTTACTACTTCTTTGAAGTAAAGAAACCACTATAGATGGCGCTGTAAAAGTATGATCCAATGCAAATAAGTGCATTCCATTATCTCATTTCCTAGTGCTGAAGGAATTCCAAAACCTTGTTACATAAACTAGTCTCACTGAGGAATGTGTGACATACATTGTGTTGAGCCAAAAAACTATTTACATAGACTGCACCACTGGTCTTAGGCACCTCAAGACAGGGATACAACATCACACAACTTGCACCCAAGTTCTCAATGATCTAGGAGCTAGTGTCATGGTGGCTAAAGGTAGAAGTTTTACCCAAGTATGCATTCTAATCCATGTTTGAGTTTGTAGACTAATGAAGGAGAACTCTATTTTACTGTATCTAAATTGTGACTCTAGACTATTTTGGAATTGTGACTCCATAGAATGATGAACGTGTGATGTGTAAGACATAATGCAAATTGTGATTGTAAGACACTATAGTGGGGTAATTGATTCACCCAATAGATTCTACAATTACTTTTTAATAGTGCACTGCGATGAATCACTAGGAGGTTAGCGGCCCAAAATATGACCGCATCCGTTGAATTGATGGTGGTACGTTTGAGGGGATGTGATTCACTGGTAGAAATGAAATAGCACACGCAAATAGTGGCTAGAATACAAGTGATGGTGAAAAAAAGTTCTAACATCTACATATAGAAACCAATATATAAGCTACCAAAAAAGAAGAAATCATTTAGGTCATGAAAATTGGGTTGCTAAATATGGGACAATTCCCTTATGATTGTGTAGACACCAAATTCGTGTCTTACGACCCCTTGTGACCCGCATCCCATTTCGCAACCTAACCTCATTACCTAAACTTTACACAATTATTTATTAATTACCTTGTAATTGATAAATCCACATCACCTTACCCGCCACCTCACTTTGCCACCTCATCATGACCTAGCCCTAACTCTAAACTAACCTAATTAAGACTTATGGCTTGGTCTACACTCACATCCATAACTAATGCCTCCTTACTCGCACCCAAAGCCGACCTTCTAGCCACTTGACCAAGCCTGCAACTGATCTCTCAGGAGAAAAGCAGGGAAGGTGGGCTATTTTACTAAAAATAGCCTACTTTTTCCTTACCGATGCCGGTTCCTACTGTGACCACCGTCGGTTACGCAACCGCCATCGGTTCCCTGTAAATGGGCTCCCCAAACCAAAACAACGGATCGGAAATTTCATTTTGGGATCATTTCGAACCTGATTTTTCATCAACAGAGAGCATTGGGAGCGAGAAATAGAGTCCAGATCTTCACTTGACCGATTACAGAGACGAGTGGAAATACCAGAAGTGTTTACAGCCAAGGAGATCATGACCTTGCATCCGTAACCCAAAACCAATTAAGTCACATCTTACCATGTCCTACTGTTATAACATTTCTTATGCTTCTTGAATCTCAGTCCGCACCTAAATCCGTTTCTGAATCCACTACCCAACTAATGCCATTGCATCTAACTGTCATTCTATTTTACCCCTAATCATCCCATTTCCTAATACCATCCACTCGACCAGCCATTACAAACACCATAGCTACCAAGAAGATCCTGTAGAACCCATCGGTATCGGCTCATCAGTAACCGCCAGGGTTGGATTTTCATTGATCCGGTATCGGTTAGTCATTGTAACCGGCATCGGTTCCTCTGATCAGAAAACCAGAAAACCAGCCTTTCCCCCTACCCAGTTCAACAAAACAAACTTAATTAATATCTTAGCAGTCTTTTGTGTTAATTCATATTAGCAGGGGAACTGACCACCTTCGAAAGGAAGTTTTATATTTCCTGGGCCCAAGGCAGTTTCCTCATTTATTGTCTAATTAAAATCTTGTGGTCTTGTGTTCTTATTTACAGGTAGTCCTTCCAAGACAAAAAGGAGTTCTTCTGCAGTCAGCCTGATCTTTCTCTACGGTACGCGCACACCATCTCGACATTCAACAGGTATTCCTCCTAACCCTAACCTTATCTGTTTCTAAAAGGAATGAAAGGATAGAAGCAACTCTATTCCCAGAAGCCGAAACATTCCGAGTGAAACATTTTGGCACGCCCGGTGGGACCCATTTTGGGTTTCTTTCTCTTGCTTATTTTCATTTTAGAAGCGCATATTTAAAAATTTCACATGCTTTTTGTTATATATTTCGTAAAGAATTTGTCTTGCTTTCCTAGTTTCGCATTAGTGAAAGTCATCTCTCTTGCTTCATCGAATATAATTTTCGATATTGGGTTTAAAACGCATGCATTGCATTCCTGCTTGTTGTTCTTCAATTCTAGTGAACATAGATTAAGTAACAGGTCGTACACGTGGGGGTGATATCCACGGTATTGACAGGAAATTAACCTTAGTTTCACTGCACAACACATACCGAATCACTTCACAATTAACACAACAGCTCAAACATCCCCCCTTTTTTCCGCGGTATTCCTCCGCCCGATTGAGGTAACCTTATAAGCCAAAACAAACTTGACAATTTCCCCTAGGTCTTGTTGTTTAGGATTCTGACATCATCTTACGTCTAAAGGCATAAGCCCACGATAACTAAAATTAACCCTAGGATTAATCTCTAGATTTGCGTGTGCCTCTTGCTTGTTTCCAAATTCTGTTTTCTCTGTCATACTTTGTCTTCTGTGATCAATAAGTTGATAAATATACTCAACATTGCTAAAAATCAAATTAGCAGCCTTTTATATCTTCTTATCCTAGACTTTTGACACCGACATCGGTTAAGGGACCGACGTCGTTTTCTTTGTGACCGACAGCGGTTAGTAGACCGATATCGGTTACAGTCTTCATCAGCCCCTGACAAACCAGCAACTTGCCAATTTCATCATTCTGAGGTTGTTTTTGTTCTTAATAGATTAAAACTTTCCAATGTGTGTTCTTGTCCATGGTTGTCATCACTCGGAAAGCAAGCCGCCGCCATGGTTTCACATGCCTGCTCTGTGTCTTTGCCTGAATCACCCCCTTCACATTCTATAGGGAACCCTATGGACACTAGTGAGATCCCCCAAATCGAAGTTGTAGGAGACAAGGACTTTGCAAAAATTTCTGGATGCTAATCCCAGCGCTGTACAATACTATTTGTCTCATGCCCCTGACCGTACGCCTGATGGTCAGCTCCTTATTGGCATGCCTATTAGTATAGCTGCTCATTTAGCTCCCACTCCTCCTGATAACAATGCCTTACTTCCTGCATCTCTAGCCCCGTCTCCCAATCCAACAGCTTCAGAGGTTCATACGACCACCGATTAGCTTTCCTTTGGTTAACCTTGGACCCCACGTATCATATTACCACCAACATTCCCCTATCTCATCTCTCTTTCAGACCACTCCATTCATGACTTACTCTCTACCACCTATTCACACGAGCTTTCCTTCTCAAGCTCCACCTACCTTTTCATTCCCATCACATCCGGTATCCAGTAACCTCAAATACTTTCTTCCATATGGGACATCCCTATTACTGTGGCATCATCATCTCATCCAACCACAGATTTCATCAAACAAATGATGGACAAAATGCAAAACCTGGAGGCTTCCATTTCAGGAAGTCGTAGCGCCTTGACATACGAGCAAGTTTGTCGGGAGCCCATTCACCCTTCTGTCCCCCTTCATTCATACCCTCCTCAATGGGAGTTGCCAAAGTTTACTCGTTTCAACAGTAAAGAGGATCCTCAACAACACTTGCGATCATTTAGACATGCTTGTTATCTTGATTGCCCATGATGACGCCTTGTTACTCCGCACCTTCCCCATGTCCTTATCAGGACCCGCCTTGGAGTGGTACAGTGCTTTAACCCAGCATTCGATCTTCTCTTTTAACCAACTAGCCCAATCTTTCTTGGATCATTTCTCCATTAACATTGCCAAGAAAGTATCTATCACTGACCTCTATGCCATCCGACAATTTGAAGACGAATCTATCGCAGATTTCGTTGGACGATGGCGGGGCCTTATCAACCAACTTACGTATGCCTTGCCTCAAACCGAACTCATTGAACTATTTACGCTGGGCCTGCGCTAAGCACATCTCCCCTACCCTCCAAATTCAAACTTTCCGCACATTCGACGAGGCCTTTACCATGGCTCGGAAACTTGAAATTCGAGCCTTAGAAGAAGAGAAATTGCGGTTGCGTAACAAAAACCCCAATTTCTGAACTCCTGATTCTACCAACAAACCAAACACCACCACTTTCCTCACCCGTCAGAATCTTCGAAATAAAAAGGAGTTATTCCACGCGATGATGGTCAAATCCAAACACCGTCTAGATACTCCACCGAAAACCACTTATAAGTACAAACCTGAGCCCACAATTACACTCCCTTGGGAGAAACTTATGGCAAGTGATCCTGGAGAAATTGCTCAACAGGTGGGGCTATTACCTTGCCTCCTGTTAAACCTCACTCTGGGTTTGAGGTCCACCCACGCGCAATACCTTCCATGGTACTTAAAGAAAATGACTTTTGTAACTTCCACTGCGTGAGAAGGACACAGTCATGAAAACTGCAAGATGTTGAAGAAACATAGTGCAGGAAATGGTTGACCCAAGCAGGTGGATATAGCCCTCGATAATCCTAACTATGCCCCTGCTAACCAAAATTTGAAAATTTTCAACAAGCCATTCCCGAATTACTCTTTTAACAGTAACATCCACCATGATATCTTAGCCGATGGTGTCTTGTTTAAAAGGGACATCAATGTAGTATTCGACTGCCCAGCCAGATGCATCTATCGACAGAAAAATCTAGATCAGAGCCTGCTTCACTAATTTCGCAGTTGAAGTAGTTGGAGGCCATTTTTCATCAAGAGTGGCAACACTCAATAATCATGAAATCCTTGCCGATATCCTTTGGCCCATCGAGGAATTTAGTGACTGTTAGGTCATGGATTAAAAGATGTACAGAATTGTGCCTTTCTTACAATCAGGGATCCTTGCAAGACTGTGAGCGGATGTTATCTAACTTATCCATTGCACCCAACATCTCGGTCGACCAATTCTTGTTGTACAAGTGAGGAAGGCTCGCCATTTCATTGGAGTCATCCTTAGACGAGAAACCTCTTGCCAGGGTCATGACATGGATCCTAACAGCCATAGACTATTCTTTACCAATCATGACCGAGGAAGTGGTACTCAAAGGATGCAAATGAGTCTACCTATCCTAGATTTCTATGAAGGAATAGTGACCAGATTTGGGGGGTACCAACCAACATCATCTTAGACAATGCATTAACATTTATAGGTTCTGAAATCACATGATGGGCTGTCAAGAATGGGACTTATTTTAGCACCTCATCAAATTATTACCCTCAAGGTAATGGCTAGGATGAGTCTACAAACAAGAATCTGTTAAAGATCATCAAGAGAACTCTGGATGAGAATAAGAGGACCTGGTACAAAAATCTCAAAACACCTTATGGGCTGATAGAATAACACCCAAGAGATCCATAGACAACTCTTTATTCAAGCTTGTCTATGGGAAAGAGGCAATGTTGCCTATATCACTTGAGTTACAAGCATTGGAGCTTGTGAGGCAACTAGAAATGTCTATGTTTGCACCAATGGAGGTTAGGTATGCAGAGCTAATAGAATTAGAAGAATCCAGAGAGAGTTCTTTCCAAGAATTGGATAGGAGTCAGGATTCAATCAAGAAGTGCTTTGAAAAGAAAGAAAAAGAAAGGAATTTCCAGGAAGGAGACCTGGTTTTGAAGTGGGACACAAATTGAGCAAAACCAGGGAGACATTCTAAGTTTGATGCCATCTAGAGTGGTCCTTATATGATAACAAAATGAAAAAGTAGAAATTCTTTCCAGTTGTCCTCATTGGAGGGTGAAGAGCTACAAATCCCAGTAAACATGATCTATCTCAAGCACTGCTACTAAAAGGGAAGTCTCACTCTGTACATATTAGTTTAGTTTCTCTTTCCTCTAAGTGTTTCTACACATTATCTTGATGTAGTGTAGATTAATTTTCTCCTAAGTGCTTTTGCACACTCTGCATGTTCCATTTGGAGTATGTATGATTTCAATTTTGTACATATTCTTGGTGTTGTTTTATTTCTCTTATGTAGTTCATTCAAAAAAATAGACGAATCCCTGGAGTTGAAACAATTTTCTACTCTCAAAAATCTTCATTTCGGGATTTTCTTATAAAAACTAAGGATGCAAGTGGTTGGGCTTGTGAACTAGAGGTAGAACTAGTATCATAATTTTATTCTCGACTCATGTCCAATAGATATGACAAGGTAAATGATCTCTTCATCTAGCAAGAAGATGTCCTCATGAGTAACCAAATTGTTATCCATATTTTGCCCTCGGGAGAAATATTGGATCAAATCATGACCCCGCTTGAAGGAACTCGATAAAACTTATCCAGATCCTACAAATTGGTTGCAATAAGATTCAACAATGGAGTGGTGAATACCAAGAAAGATCAAAGGACCATGTACAGAAAGAAAATGAATTTATCAGGCCATTTCTACATCTTAAATCCATATTCTAAGTTATAGGCAGGAAAAACTATAAAATAGCAGGGTCAGACAATAAGGATCAATGTTACAAAGAATCCAAAAGAAGGAAGAATGATGAAGATTCAAAGTTCTTAGGCTTGAATTGGTTCAATAAAAGGGAAAAAAATGACTAAGTATGGAGGAAGAAGAGGAAAGGGGCACATGCCTTAATGACGTTGTTTCAAGGGTGAATCCAAAAGGAGAAGTCCAAACTTGTGCTAGCCCTCCATGTAGCCAAGGGTCAAACATGGTCGAAAGATGGGATTGGAAATTGGTTAAGTATAGAAGTGCAAGTGGAGGGTGTCACATGTCATCCTGGTGCATTTCCAAGAGTCAGTCCTCAGGCAGAAACCCAAATGAGTGCTAGGCTGCCACGTAGCTCAAAGTCTAAAAAGTAAGGACCATTGAAAAGTCCACAAAGTAGAAGAGGAAAAAAAGTTTCAACCTGATGCTCCTCCAAAGGAAAACTTTGGGTTAGATTTATAAACATGTGTGGTGCCTCCACATGTCCTCAAAGAGAGATAGAGTTAGTTGAAAATTCAAAACATTAATAGGCGGTGGAGGCTGCCAAGTGTCTCAACGACGTTGATTCAAGGGTTAAAAGGAGGGAAGGTTCGTAAGAAAGTGTCAGGGTGACATGTGTCCTAGGTGAAAGTGGGGAGTCGGGAAAAGGTTAGTTTTTCACCATTTGTCTCAAAAGGGGTAAAAGATCGAAAAAGACCCGTGACTCCGCCCAAGAGGGAAAAATTCAACATATAGACCCGAATCAAAGCCAAGGTGGGGAGTCAAGGAGAAAAGTGAAAATTTTCCTTTTATCCAAAAGGCATAAATGTAAAAATGGAAACAGATTTCCCAACCAACCAAAAGGAGCCACATGTCCAGATAGAGTTTCGAGGCTATGAAGGTTTTTGAGTTTTTACGTTTTTGCACAAAGGGCCAAAAGGTAAGTTATAGGCTGTGGAACTGAATTTTTTTCTCAATCTAGATACCACATATCCCAATCAAAAGAGGGACCCATTTTCAAGTTGTTTTCCCACCTATTTGTATAGAATCGATGCAAAACTTCAAAGGGAATATCTATTGACTTAGGGCTCGAGAGATTGCAAATCTAATATTGCTAGGAAGATCTCGACCTCATATAGGCCATGGGAGTCTGAAAATTTAATTTTTGAGAGGGTAGGTGGAAGAAAAATGGAGAAATGTCTTTAAGCTTTCAATACAGGATCATCAGTCTTAACAACTAGATCAGATTTGATATATTTCTGTCATTTCCTCTTCCTTCAAGGCATCGAATCAAGGATCGATGTAGTAAAGATGGATTTGGGGGAAGATTTTAGTAGAAAACATTAAAAACAATGGTTGAGCTTTAACTCATGTTTTTCGGATTCTCTATCCCTTTTTCTTCTCTCAGATTGATTTTATAAATATGGGGACAAGATTCATTATTAAGGGTTGGATATTCTTAGTTTTATAGGCTCCCTTCTCCTTCTAACAAAGGATTTGTGGGGTTCAGGCCTTCCTTTAAAATTGTATTACATTTATGCCTTTTTGCTATTCTATAATGAACTGTATCAATCTATTAGAGTAATAAAATATGTTTGATATCGATCTCAGATCCTTCTTGTTTCTTTTTCTTCTATCTAATCTCTCGTTACAGATCTGCCTATCTGTGTTTGTTTATTGTATGCATTTTATTGGTTTATGTCGAAGGCAAACTAATTATTCATCATTCCTTTGATGCATCACCTGGTAGTTTAGTTATTTCTCATTTTTGTACTCTTTTATCCCTGTCTCCTTGGCAAGTCTTAGACTAGGTATAGATATAGATCCTCTGCAAATCCTCACATATGCACCTAAGTAGAGGAATAAAGAACCAATCTTTAATCTAGAGATCTTTAACAATTTGTAAGGTCCCACACCTTAGGAAAAGTTTCATGTTATGCAATCACACAAGATGATTCTTCCTTAGAAAATAAAGTCTTTAGAAATCATCTGGGGGTGCTGTGATTTTGTACATAGTCTTGGTTCTATTTTGTTTCTCTTATGTAGTTCATTCAAAAAAATAGATGAAGCCCTAGAGTTTAAACAATTTTCTACTCTCAGAAATCTTCATTTCAGGATTTTCTTATAAAATCTAAGGATGCAAGTGGTCAGGCTCATGAACCAAAGGAAAAACTAGTATAAAACTATTATTCTCGACTCCATGCCGAACAGATATGATAAGGCAACTGATATCTTCATCTAGCAGGTAGATGTCCTCATGAGTCACCAAATTGTTATCCATATTTCCCCCCTGAGAAAAATATTGGATCAAATCACAACCCCACTTGAAGGAACCTGAGAAAAATCATCCAGATCCTATAAATTGGTTGCAAGAAGATTCAACAATGGAGTGGTGGAGGCCAAGAAAGATCACAGGACCTTTTACAGAAAGAAAATGACTCTGTCAGACCGTTTCTACATCTTAAATCCATACTCTAAGTTACAGGTAGGAAGAACTATAAAATAGTAGGGTCAGGCAATAAGGATCAATGCTACAAAGAAGCCAGAAGAAGGAAGAATGAAAAAGATTCGAAGTCCTCAAAGCTCAAATTGGTTCAAGAAAAGGGAAAAAAATGACTAAGTATGGAGGAAGAAGCGGAAAGGTCCACATGCCTTAGTGGCGTTATATCAAGGGTGAATCCAAAAGGAGAAGTCCAAACTTGCACTGGCCCTCCATGTAGCCAAGGGTCAAACAGAATCAAAAGGTGGGCTTCGAAATTGGCTATGTATAGAAGTGCAAGTGGAGGGTGCTGCATGTCATCTTGGTGCATTTCCAAGAGTCAGTCCCCAGGTGGAAACCCAAATGAGAGCGAGGCTACCATGTAGCTCAAAGTCTAAAAAGTAATAATGACCATTGAACAGTCCATAAATTAGAGGAGGTAGACAAGTGTCAACCCGATGCTCCTCCAACGGCAAACTTTGGGTTGGATTTGCAAACATGTGTGGTGCCTCCACGTGTCCTTAAAGGGGGACAGAGTTAGTTGAAAAATCAAAACATTAACAGGTCGGTGGAGGCTTCTAAGTGTTTTAATGATGCTGATTCAAGGGTCAAAAGGAGGGAAGGTTCCTAAGCAAGTGCCAGGGTGAAACATGTTCCAGGGGAAAGTGGGGAGTCAGGTAAAGGCTAGTTTTTCACCGTTTGCCTCAAAAGGGGTAAAAGTTCTAAAAAGACCCGTGACTCCTCCCAAGAGGGAAAAAGTCAACATATAGATGTGAGTCAAAGCCAAGGCAGGGTGTCGAGGAGGAAAGTGAAAATTTTCCTTTTATCCAAAAGGCATAAAGGTAAAAATGGAAACACATTTCCCAACCAACCAAAAGGATCCACGTGTCTAGACAGAGTTTCAGGGCTGCAGAGGTTTTTGAGTTTTTGCATTTTTATGCAAAGGTCCAAAAGATAAATTGTGGGCCGTGGACCCAAATTTCTATTTCAATCTAGCTACCACATATCCCAATCAAAAGAGGAACCCTTTTTCAAGTTTTTTTCCCACTTATTTGTACATAATTGATGTAAAACTTCAAAAGGGAATATCTTTCGACTCAGGGCTCGAGGGATTGTGAATTTGATATCACTGGGAAGATCTCAACCTTGTCTATGTCATGCGAGTTTGAAACTTTAATTTTTGTGAGGGTAGGTGGAAGAAAAATGGAGAAATGTATTTGATCTTTCAATACATGATCATTAGTCTCAAAAACCAGATCATATTTGATCTATTTTTATCATTTCCTCTTCCTTCAAGGTGCCAAATTGAGGATTGATGCAGTAAAGATGGATTCAGGGGCATATTTCAGCATAAAACATTAACAACGGTGGTTGAGCTTTGACCCGTGTTCTCCCGCTTCTCTCTCCGTTTTTATTATCTTAGATGTATTCTATAAATACGAGGACAAGATTCATTGTAAAGGGTTGGATATTCTTAGTTTTTCAGGATCCCTTCTCCTTCTAGGAAAAGATTTTTTGGGTTTAGGCCTTCCTTTAAAATTGTATTACATTTCTTCCTTTCGGCTATTTTGTAATGAACTCTATCAATCTATTAGAGAAATAAAATACAATTGTGATTGATATCAGATCCTTCTTGTTTCTTTTGCTTCTATCTGATCTCTCGTTATAGATATGGTTGTCTGTGTTTGTTTATTGTATGCATTTTATTGGTTTGTGTCAAAGGCAAACTAAGTATTCATCATTCCTTTGGTGCATCACCTAGTAGTTTAGTTATTTCTCATTTATGTACTCTTTTATCCCTATCTCCTTGGCAAGTATTAGACTAGGTATAGATATAGATCCTCTGCAAATCCTCACATATGCACCTAAACATAGGAATAAGGAACCAAAATTTAATCTGGAGATCTTTTCCAATTTATAAGGTCCCACACCTTAGGAAAATTTCCATGTTATACAATCACACTAGATGATTCTGCCTTAGAAAAGTAGATCTTTAGAAATCATCTGGGGGTGCTGTGATTTCACACTAACAGTGACCAAGTGCATGGCCATTCTCATAACAAGGTTTAAAATTTATGTGATGTCAAAGTACCGCGAACCCTTTTTGCAGTGATAATCTACTACTATTTCCTTGATGGCCTCCTTATCACTCAAATCATAATCTATGGATTCTCCTTCATAATTTAGGCTAGTGAATTTGGATATCAACTAAGGTGTTATGTGCATCTTGTATCCTATAAAGTATAAATGGTCTTCATGTACACGTGACATCAACCACTGATATAGCCACTCAGGTTTTCCAAAATAAGGAAACTCATATAGTTCTAATAGCCCTTCCTTTTCTAGATTTACCTTCAACTCATTGCTATATATTGGATTTCCATCTAGCATCCTCTTATTAGTTGGATGAACCAACTCCAATGCTATTTCTTTCTCTATGGTGATCCTACAATGGTTGTCATCACTCATGACCATTTTTCTCAAGTACAACACCCACTCGTTCCCCTGCTACACTCCATCTGGGTACTTTATTTTTGTATACCATTCCTCATTAGAGCTCGTGACAGTAATGGTTTGTTTTTCTTTTCCCTTTCCCTTCTATTTCTTTGGTGAAATGGTCACCTTCTTTGTTTCCATTCTTCTTATTGGTTTAAAATTGAAAACTCCTTGCTCTACTCTACTACTCTGTTCAATCTCAAAATTCAACTCCTAGAAGAAATCCTTCTATCTTCGTGCCCTAGCTGTCAAAACCTAACTAGGAAAACCTTCGACAAGATGGCACACTGCAAAATTCTCCCTACACCCGTGTACTCCTTCCACCGTGGTCTACATATCTACTTTGGTCACACACTTAGATTTTTAGGATTCTTATTTGCACAAATCTCTCTGGATGCCCTAGTTCACAAGAGTTATTCAACATCGTAATAGTAAGATAAAATAATGAATTTCCCAATCTCATATTTGTATTTTTTACTCCTCTCTAGCAATAAATTTTATACCAACTACCAACGTACTTAACATTCAATGTGGCTTTTGCCACTAGGTCAACTTTAAGCGTCCTTACCCACGTGCCCAATCCTGCAAGAAAAACCTTCTACAACCTTCTGGAACGAAAAAATCCAATATGACTGAAGACTCTTATGCACACATCTACAATGCCGAAGGTACTTCTTCTGTCTTTTACCTAGTGTTTTCTCTTGCCTACCTCATGTTGTTCCTGCACTCTTCATTCTTCGTACGTGGTATTTGTTATAGCCTTCTTAACATCATAATTCATTATCCACCATTTCCCCACATGTTTTCTCAATCTTACGTACTTCCTTCTAATGGGCCACTCAAATTTTACTACTGGCTTATACTTTACTTTACATTACTCCACCCCACACTAAAATAGATGTGCAGTCCTTTGTGCATACATAAATTTAGAAAATAATGTGGTTACCAATGCACAAGGCACAAAATGAAACAAAAAGAAAGGAACAAGTAAAAAAGGGAAACACAAGAGAAGAAAAACAATAAAGGGAAATCCTAAGCTAACTAGAAATACTGCCTTATTTACAAACACCAAGAAGACTTATTTACTTACTCCCATTGAAATGACCTGATAATCTCATCCCATCTAGCACTTGTAACTGGAAAGTGCCTGAATTAAGGATGTATGAGATGATGTAAGGGCCCAACCAATGGACTTTCAACTTCCCAGGATGGCGTATAAACTTGGAATCATATAACAACACCATCTACCCAACCTGAAACTACTTATTTTTAATATGATGATCATGTAATGCCTTTTGTCTTGCTTTTTATGTATTATAACTCCATCTAGAAAGTGATCACCTCTTCTCTAACTACATCAACTTATCAATCCTCTCTTCTGATGCTTGTTCATCATCCAACCCTCCTATGTGTGCTATACGCAACAATGGCAACATGAATTCAACTAGAAAAATATCCTCCATGCTAAAAACCAATTGAAATGGTGTGGTCTTGTTTAACCTCTTATAGGTTGTCTTGTATGCCCATAGAATGACTGATATCTTGTCATCCCAATCTTGTCTTCCAACATCACAGATCTTAGTCAACATGTGACTTAGTATTTTGTTAAATTCCTTAGTAGTTCTATTTTCTTGAGGGTGATAAGGGGTAGTCTTGTGATGGGCCACCATAAATTTTGCTAATATAATCCTGAATATTTCATTGAGGAAATGTGTACCTCTATCACTTGTTAGGTTTAAAGGATAACCATACTTAATGATTATGTTCTCCCATAAATATATAACAACTATCACTTTAGTGTAATCCTTCATAGGCACTGCCTATGCCCATCATGTAAAGTAATTAGTTTAAGTAATGATATACTGTGAACCAGTCCTTTGTAGGCACTGCCTGTGCCTATCGTGTCAAGTAATCAGTGTAAGTAATGATATAACATGAACCAGTCCTTCACGAAGCTAGTGAAATTGGCCCTATAAATTGGATTGCCCATTTTTCAAATGGTTCAGCACTGGTTATTTATCGCAAGGGAATTTCATCCCTCTTTCTAGGTTTTCCAAGGTGCTAGAAATGGTCACAGGCCTTACATTACTCAATACAATCATGGTAGATGGTTTCCCACCAAATCCCTATGAGTATAATCTTCTGCATGGTAGAATTTCCCGCATAATGTCCTCTTGCAATCCCACCATACACTTCCTCCATAATTTCTAAGCACTCATGTTCCAATATGCATCTATACAGAACCTCATCACTTCCTAACTTATACAAATCTCCACTAATTAACATGTAGGATATGGTGCGTATTACTAATTTCTTCCTTTCCAGAGCCTTTATTTCTTCTAGTGCCACACCAGTTTTAAAAAATATTGCAATATCTTCCAATTATGAGGGTGCATGCCACAACCTAAATATTTTCACATCTTGCATGGTATCCTCAATGAATTATGCATCCTCCCCTAAGTTAATCCTTAATAAGTGGTCAGGTCCTAAATTACTCTTTCTTGGAATAATAGGACCCAATGACATATGTGCCCTTGTAACAAGGGCTTATTCACCAAGTACTTCAATGCCATGTGGTTCGTGTAGAATAAAAATGGTGTTTCTAATAGATACTTCTTGAACTTATGCATCGCGTAGATCAATGACAGTGTCTTGCACTCAGAATTTGTGAAATTATTATTTGCTGCTATTAATTTATTACTTACAAAAAAAAAGGGATGATCAACAATCCCCTCACCAAGTTGTTCTAGTAATGCTACCATGTTTATTCCTGAGGCATCAACATGCACATGGAAAGGCTTATCCCAAAAAGGAAAGCGAAGTATTGGCATAGTGACAAGCCTATCCTTCAAAGTGTCAAATGATCTTTGTTGTGCCTTTCCCCAATGAAAGGAACTCGTGTTTTAGCAATTCTTCCAAGGGTGCGGTGATCTTGGCATACCCCTTGATGAATTTCCTGTAGTACCCCGTAGGCCCAAGGAATTTGCACACTATGCTTTTACTAATAGGATACCCTAATCCCACAATAACTATAACTTTAGCGAGATCCACTAGTAAGCCTTCCTTACATATAATATGTCCTAACATGGTTCCAAATGGAGTAGCAAAGACACATTTCTTAAGGTTGAGGTATATCCTCAACTACCGACATCTCTCAAACATCAGCCTCAAGTTGTCACAATGGTATTTTACCAATGCATATACAGTCCAGCCATCCAGGTAAACTTGAATAAATTTATGGATGAAATCCTAAAATGCTTGTACCATGATGCGCAAGAACACAATAGGCGTAATTTTCAATCCAAAAGGCATAAATGTGTAGGAAAAAATTCCCCATTTAGTGGTAAAAGTTGTCTTTCTTTGGTATTCCTTTGCAATCCTGACTTGGTGATACCCTAAGAACCCATCCGTGAAAGAGTAGAATTCACACCTGGCCACTCCCTTAAGAATTTCTTTAGTAAAGGGGGCTGGGAAAGGATTGAAGACATACTACATTTAGGTTCCTGTAGTCCACAAATATCCTTATTCTTCTATCCTTCTTGATACTGATGACTATTGGGCTTATCCATTATAATTCTTCCATATCCTTAATGATACCAAATGCTATCATCTTGTCTATTTCCTCCTTGACTTGTATGCGCAAATTTGGATTCATCTGATAAGGCCTCTTCTAGATCAAGTGTACACCTTCCTTCAAATTTATCTTCATCTCCCCCAAGGAATGGGGGATGCCTTTGAGTTCATGGTACCCACAAGGGAACAAATCTTGGAACTCATGAAAAATATCAATGACCTTTGAAACTTCCTTTTCCAGCCAATAGTCCCCAATGATAGCTTCCTTAGGTTCTGTTCATGTCCCAATGTTAACCTTATTTGTTTTCAATGGATCATGGTAGGCACATTCTTTCTCATCATCACTATCTATGACTTTGCACGTAATTTTAGAATGGTTAACATCCAAACTCTCCATCTCCTTGCCATCTACTATATAGACCATTTTTCCTTTTTCCTTTTCCATGCATGCACACTCAAGCTGTACATTATATGATTCCTCTTCATTGAGGAATGTCTCCAAATAAGGCTGACCCAACAACTCCAGTAGCCTATCTTCTGCCATAGCATTATCTCCCATCATAAGGCACTTGATTACTTGTAATGCCTTATCCACTGATGGCTTGGTACTATAATGTTTGAAATATTGAATGAGATTAGCCATCAACTCCTGCCAATTACTTGTTTGATGATGCATATCCAAATGAATATACTATATGCGTGCACAACCTTGTAAGGTGGAATACAACTTATGCATACATAACAAAGGTGGTAACACTTCTATGCTTCCCATCTAGGCATCTTCAATTGCTTGGACATGAAATGAGGCAGTCTCTTTACCATGATAGTCTTGGATCATAGTGGGTGCATTGCTCCTAGAAAACTATATAGAAAATGTGACTCTTACCTCACACCATTCTATGAGATTCTCCCAATGTGCATCCCACTAGCATGCTACAGTTTTGAGTAGGTTATAACTGAGAATTCCCCTTCTCTCATCCTCATTCTTACACTTGGCCTCCATTTCTCACAAGGAAATTTAAGGGTACGGTCCCCCATAGTAAGTTGGAAACTTCTTCCCTCCTAGGCATTTGACTAAACGTGCCTTTATTACCCTTCTTACAGATCCTCTCAAATGTCACCCAATCAACTCATAAGTCCTATACGCCCAATTGTCACATGCCATGCTAGTGGTATCACTCAAGGAATGAGCATCTTCAAATTAGATAACTCCCTCTGTGGGATGAATTATCTCAGGATCTATGATGGAGCACACATATATTTTACTAAGGAATTCCTCTCTTAAGGGCTTAGTATAGGGTGTTGATTTCCCATCTGTCAAGGGGATGATGACCCATTCTTCCTTGTTCTCGAAGCTGATATACCCTTTCTTAAACCGCAGGTTGGCATTGTTATTGTAACACCAAGGATTCCTAAGTAATGTTGGGAAATTATCCACCTCGGTGAGTGCCAAGACTTCAAATTCTCTAGTGAACTTGGCCCTTGAATAGTGATAATCGCATCCTTCAAGACTCCAATGGGCATTGCTTTTGTCTTGTTTTCCATATACACCACATTTGAATATGGTTGTAATGCGGGTCTTCCCATTTTATGCCAATCATGTAAGGTGAGAACATTGACCCTCGCTTTTATGTCAATGAGAATATTACTCAGAATCTATTCATCAATAAATGCATTCAAAGTAATCTCTTTATCATAGTCAAGGATGTGGGGAGGAAAGTTTACATGAAAAACCTACCTTTTGTGCTCTTCCTTGGCATGTGGTACCTTCTCCCTGAACAATTTTGCTAGTAAGGTAATAATATTCTCTTGCCTTAACATCCTACATACTTCCTTGACTTCATATAGGTCCTCCTTCAGAGCTTCGTCATTCTTCCTTTTCTCCAAATGCTTTGACTTCTCCTTTAGACATTGGATCTCCCCTTGTAAACTTCAAATCACATCCATAGTCTCTTGATACACCTCCTTTTAATTAGAAAGGTCTGGATACTTCCCATGTACCAATTCCTCTCTTGAAGCCATTTTCCTTTGTCTCAGCATCTCCTTGGCATGTGAGGCCTATGCTCGCGTTGTCACCAATATAGGTTCTAGTCCTGACTCACATGTCACTCTTGGAATCCACTATGAATTATCCTTCTTGATGCTTACTATCCTAGCACATTTTTCCTTATGATACTACTAGTTCATATGCTCATAAATCTCTAGACACTCCTCATACTTATGTTCTTCCCACACCACAAGCATTGCAATATATCAGGACACTCACGCTTGTAATGCTCTGTATATCCACAGTTATAATAGGTTCCTCATGGGAATTCACTTCATCCTCCTCCGTGTTGGGATGTGGAGCCTATTTTTAGTCTTCTCACATTAGTATTGAAGTGTGGGGTTCAAATTGGTAAGATGAAAGGTCATGAATTTTTCTTTTCTAGCCATGGGAATATGAAAGGTCGTGACAGTTTCTTTTCCATCTGTGGGAAGATGAAAGGTCATTAATTCAAACTTCTAGGGTCATATTTTTGGAATTCTTAAAGGATTGTAATCCTATAAATAGAGGTGTTAGGGTATCTTGAATATATCTTGAGTGTTCAAGAGGTCTTGAGTCTTAATGATCAAGAGGTGATCAAGGTCAAGAAATTGGGTGTCAATTGTGGTTTAGCATCTTTGGAATTCTGTTGTGATTTCATAACTGAGAGAAGAATGTGAGAGTTGTTTTACTCTTATTGATAATAAAATTTGAGCAAGTTCTTGGTGGACATAACCTACATTGGGTAAACCATGTTAAATCTTGTCTTGTCTTCTTTTGTGCATTGTTTATTTTTGTTCTTATATTTCTACATGTATACTTCTGCTATATAGTTTCCTACGTGTGATTTGAGAATTTTTTTTTGCATATTTGTCCTCTAATTCCTAACAACTAGTATCAGAGATTTGGTGGTTTTTTTCTAAAGTGGTAAATCATAGGGAACATTTAGCTTGAGTGGGAGCTATGCTAGATGAGGGAACATCAAGGGTTGAGAAGTTCAATGGGCAGAAATTTGGTTTATGGAAGATGCAAATGGAGGATTACTTATATTAAAAGGACCTCCATGTTCCTTTGGCTGGAAAAGAAAAGAAACCTATAGCCATGTCAGATGAGGATTGGAAGTTGCTGGATAGAAATTCACTCGGGGAAATTTAATTATGCCTTGCATCTTCGTTTTCTTTCAACATATCACAGGAGAAGACCATGGAAGGTCTCATGAGTGCATTGGGGAAGTTATATGAAAAAACCTTTGCCTCTAATAAAATATTTTTGATGAATTTTTTTTTTAATATGAATATGTTTGAGAATGGTTCTATTATTGTTCATTTGAATGAATTTAATATGGTTATGAGTATGTTAAACTTAGTAAAAATTGAATTTGATGATGAGGTCAGGGCTTTGTTGATTTTGTGCTCCTTAGTAGATAGTTGGGACAACTTGGTTATGGTTGTAAGTAATTCAGTCTCTAATAATTCAAAGCTGAAGTTTGAGGATGTAATAGGTGTGATCCTAAGTGAGGAAATGTGAAAGCAGAATACCAGAGATTCTTCTACTTCTGGAAATGCTTTGACTGTGGAGAGAAAAGGGAGATAAAATAACTGAGGGAAAGGTAACCGTGGGAAGTCGAATGATCGTGAAATGTCAAAGTCCAAGAGTAAGTTAGAATGTTGGCACTGTGGGAAGGTTAGTCATGCTAAGAAAAGGCTCTTTGGGATAAGAAGAAGAAGGAGGAAACTAAAGAGGTAAATGTGGTAGCAAGTGATGTTTTTCAGGATACCTTAATTATTTCTTTAGATAATATTGTTGAGTCTTGGGTGTTAGATTTAGGGGCTTCTTTCCATGCCACCTCACATAGAAATTACTTTACTAATTTTTTTCAAGGAGATTTTGGACATGTATATCTTGGTGATGATGAACTAAGCAAAATAGTAGGGAAAGGTTATGTTCGGGTGAAAATGTATAATGGGAACACATGGCTACTTAAGGATGTTAGGAATGTGCCTAAGTTGAGGCAAAACTTTATATTAGCGGGTTAGTTAGGCATTAATGGTTGTATGGTCTGTTTTACAACAAATTCGTAGAAGGTTACTAAGGGAGATCTTATGGTTTTAAGAGCTAAGAAAAATGGTACTTTGTATTTAACAAATGGTACTCATTATTGTAATTTAGTTGCTAAAGATGGAGATGCAACATTGTGGCACTATAGACTCAGTCATATGAGTCAAAAGGGCATGCAGATTATAAAGGACAGGTTACCTGGATTAAAGGAGTTAGATTTAGACTTCTGTGAGGATTGTGTTTATGGAAAATAGAAGCAGGTGAGATTCCTCAAGGTTGGACCTACCAGGAAGGAGGGTAAGTTGGAGTTAGTGCATACAGATGTATGGGGCATAGCTAAGGTAAATTGTATTAGTGGTTCATGTTATTATGTCACTTTCATTAATGATGCAACTAGAAAAGTTTGGTTATATTGCATTAGAAATAAATCTGATGTGTTTGAAACCTTCAAAATATGGAAAGCCTTGGTTGAGAATGAAATAGGTCTCAATTTGAAATGTCTCAGGTTGGATAATGGAGGGGAGTGTTATCCAAAATAAGCCCCTTGGTTATTTTTTGGTTAACTCCTCCTTCTTCTCCTTTTATGTCACTTAAATCATTTTTTGGCATGCTTCAGGGACTCATTTTTTTCTAGAAATGGCTCCATCAAATAGGAAATTCTCTTACCTTTCCAGAAAGGTAAAATTTTCCTCCTAGCTCCAAGTATTTCTCAAGTTATGACTCAACAGAGATTTTGGGGTAAATATTCCCTGAGCAGGCCCATGGACAATAAAAACATGCCATGTGGCAATGAAATTCAAGGGAGCGGAGAGAATTTGGGAAATTTTTCCTAAATGAAATCAAAGGAGAAAGGGGCAGGTTTAGCACGCGCTCCTATTAACCAACCAGAGGCTGACATGTGCTCCAAAGCGGCGCAGGGGTCAGAGGTGTGGGGTGATTTTGGAAATTTTTCCAGATTGGTCAAAAATCACCCAGGTGAAAATTCAAAGTGCATCCCCACTGACCAATGAGGATGTGCCACAAGGTAGCGGGGCAGCAGAGCACGGGGGTGTATGGGGAATATTTCCTAAATGAAATCAAAGGAGAAAGGGGTAGGTTTAGCCCACACTCCCATCAACCAATCGAAGGTTGACACATGTTCCAGAGTGACGGAGGTGTAGAGGTTTTTGGGAAAATTTTAAAGTTTCGGCCCGCTAATCCATTTTTCCCCTAAATCTGTAGAAGGGCATAAATTTTGATCCAGAGCTTAGATTTCTACGTTCTTGGTGTCATTGGAAAGATGGTGAAATTATCTACATGGTGGAGGGTTAAGTTTTGTATTTTGATGGAGATTTGTGGGATAAAAATAGGAAAACGTCTATAGCATGCAAAAAACATAGAAAATGACTCCAACCACCAAAATTAATGAAGTATGGACCTTTGTTTTTTCTCTATAAGGAAATGTACTTCAAAGTATGGAATTTTTGTGGAAACCCATCATTTTTCAGGCCCATTAGATGAATCTTATCAGTGGTTAAAGTCCCAAATTGATTTTCCCACATTTTTTTATGTTTTCTTCCATTCTTCTCATTATTAAAAGCTAGTTTTGGCTCATTTGTAAAAGGTTGGATGTTATTTCTTCTGCAATCTCTTAATTCCTCCTTATCAGGTTCATTTGAAGGATTTTTAGACCTCCCATGGAGATTGTAACACATTTTTTCCTTCTTTGTTATGAGCAATGTATTGTATCAATTCTAGAACTGACAATACATGTTCTGTGACGGATTTTACAATCCTCTCTTGCATTCGTTTGTTTCCTTCTGATCTTTCTTTGTATTTTGGAAAATTTGTGCATGTTTTGTTGCTACATCCTCATGATCTGTGTCTATTTTTACAAAGAAAGGATTCCAACACTCCTTTGGTGTATCACCTTTCCATTTTTGTTTAGTTTTGTTTCTATTTCCTTGTTTCTTTCAACCCTGTCTCCTTGGTAGTTTTAGAGTAGGAATTTTGAATCAAAACCTCTACAGAGATTGCATGCATACACCTAAATAGAGGAGTGAGAAACAACTTCAATTTGGAGATTTTTCTCACCTTGCAAGGTCCCACACCTTGGAGAAAATTGAATGTTGTGCATTCACACCAGATGAGTTTTCATTAGAAAAGCAACATCCATAACTCATTTGGGGGTGCTATGAATTTTCACTAATAGTTTTAGCTTGCTCAATGGGACCTTAGAGGTCTTCCACTTTATTTTTGATAGGTTGGTGTGTTCCTATTAAGGATTCTACCTTTAGAGGCATTTTCAAAAACACATCTGACGACTCCATCTGTTAAATAACTCATTTTGTGAGTTACAAACCTATTTTCCATCCATTTCCATCCATTCTTCTTTCCATCCCTTTCACGCTTTTCCATTTCATGAAGTTTTACAATCATGACTTCATTTCCATCATGGAATCCACATTTACAATAGTATTATATTCCACATCCAACATGTTTTACAAATCCTTCAAATCAGTGTTTTGATCAAATTCAAAATCAGCATACATACCCATATGAGTAGCAGTGCCGAAATTAGTTTAGCTATGGAGCTTTCCAAGACCAGAAGTATGCAAACAATGAAGACAATCAAATGTAAGATGCTAGTCTATTGGAAAAAAATCCAAAAGATGGAGGTAAACATGGTGCAATCTAGTGCTCAAGAAAAAATGAAAGCATTTGGAATCAGTTGTAGATAACCTTGTCCATGGGTGGGACCTTTTCCAAGGCATTACAACCCTCAAGAGAAGCTTGGCTTCATGATTGCAACACTACCATTTCTTGCAAAGTGGATTGAAGGAATAGAGGTGTATGAGAGGAGTATTCAACAACCTTGTTAATGGGAAAGCACACCATCTCATGCCTTTTCTTTTCCTCTTTCCCAATCTGTTTTATCTCAGCAGTGTCAAGTTTTAAACTCTCCATCTACTGTCCCAAGTGTTGAATCCATTTCTCCATTCCCTAGTCTTCCACCCCATATCAATTCTTCTGTCATCTTCCCTTCCAAAAAATCATCCCCTCCATAAGAGCTAAATGAAATACCCTCTCCCCAAAGAAACTAGAGGTTTCATCTCCTCCACCACCAATAATAATTACCAAATAAATTGTTACAACCCACCCCTCCTCTTGCATTCCCAATTCCATGTGTGGAAGAAGAAATTACAAAAATCAGTCATGAAGGACAACAAGAGAAATAGCCAAGAAAAGAAGGAATGATTAAGAGCTTAGTAATTTTGGCTCTTAGATATGGAATTGAGAAGATCCCCTTGCTAGTTAAGCCTACAGAAGAGGTTGGAGTTAGAGAAAAAGTGGCAAACAATGCCGATTTTATAACAGTGAAGAAAGAAAAACAACATCTTGTTTGTGATGAGTTGAGTTTCCATGTTGGCACTTTGCCCAAAGAGCATTTTGATCCAATAGAATTTTTACAATTATCCTTGGATGAGGAAATATCTAAAAGAGATCTTGTAGCCCCAACATGTCCTCTAGAGTAGCAGATTGAAGAGTTTGATTTGTCAAACTTCATGCTAGAGGAATAGGTCATTCAAGAGCAAGATTGTCTTCAAGTAGCAAATGAAGGAGAAGCTACTCCAAATCCAAAAGAAGAGGAGCACTTTCCAGCTGTGGAGGAAAAAGAAAAACAAACTCCAAATCCCATTGAGGAGTAAATGGATGAGATCAAGTCAGTTTTTGCAACAATAGAAGAAGGAATCATTATTGATACATTTTTATTTCATTTGAAGGGGTTGATTTGATTGATGAAGCCATTATGGAGGTGAAAAAAATAGGTCCAAATTGTGAGCAAGAGGCACAAGAAATTTCATGTTTCTCTCCCACTTAATCTCTCCAAAAATCTGATTTTTTGGATGAGTTTGAATTGACAAGTTTCATGTTTGAAAATGAAGCTATACATGGTGAAGAAAATGCAGATTTGGAGGTCACCATACAAAATGGAGAGACCTTGCAGCAACAGGACATTGAAGAGTTTGATTTTCCATCAGACTTAGAATAATGTTTGGATGAAGAGCCATCAACATTTTATTCTTCACCATTCGTTCTCCAAAAACAAGAACTTGTTGCCATGGAGGAGAGAATTCAAGGACAACAGCCTGTAGTTTGCAACATGCCTCTTGAATAAAAGTTGGAAGAATTTGATCTTCCAAAAACTAAAATGGAGGAAATCCAAAGTGAAAAATGTATTGTAGTAGGTTACAACAATGCAAAAGTAACTTCATTAGATGTTGCAATCAATAATGATGAGCTGCATACTGTAAAAGAGTTCCATGCTACCATGAAGGAAGAGAAAGGGCAGAAAAGTTCTACCATTTCTTCCACATCATCCACCCAAGAAGGTCTACAAGAAGAATCCATTTTTGGAGTTGAAAATCATAGCTATGGGAATATCAAATGAATCAGACCTTTCCCAATAAGGTATTTGGCTTCATTAGAGTCAAAGAAGAAGTCATAACCAGTCATGCTTGCTTCTAAGCATAAGCATGAGCTACAAAGTACCAAGGATCAGCTACCATACCTCTTCAATCCAAATGCAGAGAAAATAAAAGAGGTATTGGATTTTTTTTCAGTTGACACCTTGTTGATTTGGGTAGAAGACAAACTTCTTGTTGATTTTCGACTTATTCAACCAGCCATGTTCAGTGCCAAATTAGTTGCATGGCTGCCATTTTTGAGAAAGGGAAGCTATTTCTCCTAACCAGTTACAGGATTTGTTTAGCTTTCCTTTGCTTCTAGTTAGAGTAGAGTAGGTAGGTTTTCTTTCAACAGAAAAAGTGTTTGTGCACACTTTACATATCACACTTGGGGTATGTATGATTTCCATTTTTGTACATAGTTTTTGGTGCTGCTAGTTTTTCTCTTGCACAGTCCATTTCAGTGGCATTTTGGTGAAAAAAAGTCCAAGTTGAGTGGGCTTCAAGTGGCTCAAAAGGAAGTTTTCAAAGTTCAAATCATTTTGTAGGCTACTAATCATGACTCCATGCCAAATGGATGCTTCAAAGGCTACTGATCATTCATCTAGTAGGTAGATGACCCCTCTGAGTTGCCAAATTGTTATCCAAAATAAGCCCCTTGCCTTTTTTTGGCTAACTCCTCCTCCTTCTCCTTTTCTGGTACTTAAATGAATTTTTGGCATGCTTTAAGGACTCAAATTTTTCTGGAAATGGCTCCATTAGATAGGAAATTCTCTCACCTTTCCAGAAAGGTAAAATTTTCCTCCTAACTCTAAGTATTTCTCAATTTATGGCTTAGCAGAGTTTTTGGGGTAAATTTTCCCTAACTAGGCCCACAACCAATAGAAACATGCCACATGGCAATGGAAGTCAGGGGAGTGGAGTGAAGTTGGGAATTTTTTCCTAAATGAAATCAAAGTAGAAAGGGGCAGGTTTAGCCCGTGCTCCCATTAACCAATCGGAGGCTGACACGTGTTCCAGAGTGGTGGAGGGGTCGGAGGTGCGGGGTGATTTTGGAAATATTTCCAGAGTGGTCAAAAAGCACCCAGGTGAAAATTAAAAGCACATCCCTACCGACCAATGAGGATGCGTCAAGTGGTAGTGGGGCAGTAGAGTGCAGGGGGTATATGGGGAATTTTTCCTAAATGAGATCAAAGGAGAAAGGGGCAGGTTTAGCCCTCACTCCCATCAACCAATCGGAGGCTGACACATGTTACAGAGTGGTGGAGGTGCAGAGGTTTTTGAGAAAATTTTCCCAAATTCAAAAAAGGGAAAATTTTAAAGTTTCGGCCCGCCAATCCATTTTTGCCCTATTTTTTCCCTAAATCTTCAAAGGGGCATAAATTTTGATACAGAGCTTGTATTTTTGCGTTCTTGGCGTCATTGTAAAGCTAGTGAAATTATCTACACGATGGAGGGTTTAGTTTTGTATTTTGATGGATTTTTGGGAGAAAATAGGAAAATGTATTTGGCATGCAAAAAACATAGAAAATGACTCCAACCACCAAAATTAATGAAGTATGGACCTCTGTTTTGCTTTGTAAGGCAATGTACTTCAAATCATGGGATTTTTGTGGAAAGCCATCATTTTTCAGGCCCATTGGATGAATCTTGTTGGTGGTTGAAGTCCCAAATCAATTTTCCCACATTTTTTACCTTTTATTCCATTCTGCTCATGATTAAAAGCCAATTTTGGCTCATTTGTAAAAAGTTGGATGTTCTTGCTTTTGCAAGCTCTTCATTTCTCCTTAGTATGTTCATTTGAAGGAGTTTCAAACCTCCCATGGAGATTGTAACACATTTTATCCTTATTTGTTATTTGTAATGTATTGTATCAATTCTGGAACTGACAATATATGCTCTGTGATCAAGTTTCCAATCCTCTCTTGCATTCGTTTGTTTCCTTCTAATATTTATTTGTATTTTGGAAAAATTATGCATGTTTTGTTACTGTGACTTCATGATCTGTGTCTATTTTTGCAAAGAAAGGAGTTCAGCACTCCTTTGGTGTATCACCTTTCCATTTTTTACTTAGTTTTGTTTCCGTTTCCTTGTTTCTCTCAACACTGTCTCCTTGGTAGTTGTAGAGTAGAAATTTTAAATCAGAACCTCTATAGAGATTGCATGCATACACCTAAATAGAGGAGTAAGAACCAGCTTCAATTGGAGAGTTTTCTCACCTTGCAAGGTCCCACACCTTGGAGAAAACTCAATGTTGTGCATTCACACCAGATGAGTTTGCCTTAGAAAAGCAACATCCATAACTCATTTTGGGGGTGATGTGAATTTGCACTAATAGGGAGTATTGCAGTAATGAATTACTTGATTATTGTTCGTTAAATGGGATCCACATGAAAATAATGGTTCCAAATAGTCCACAAGAAAATGGAGTGTCAAAGAGAATGAACCGGATAATCATGGAGCATGCTAGTTGCATGAGGTTACATGCGGGGTTTCCACTCATGTTTTGGGTGGAAGTGGTGAGCACATCTATTTATCTGATTAATAGAGGACCCTCTATGGATTTGGATGGAGGTACACCTGAGGAGGCTTGGTCTGGTAAGAAAATTGATTAGTCATTTCTTAGATTATTTGGATGTGAGGTATTTTTTCACATTGATAAAGATGATAGGACCAAGCTAGAGGCTAATTCTGAGAAATGCACCTTTTTTTGGATATGGTGAGGATGAATTTGGTTTCCATGTTTGGAGTCTTAAGGAAAAGAATTTTTTTGGTCTAGAGATATTGTATTTAATGAAAAAATCATGTATAAATATCAATTGCAGGAACAGAAAGAGGAATCAAAGAAAGAATAAACAGTTTTAGAGGACATTGTGGACAACAAGGTGTCCAAGGGGCCGGTTCATGTGCAACATGTTCTAGCACATCCAATTTAGGAACCTACTTATTAGGAACCCCAAACTCATGAGGTGAGAAGGTTTTCTAGGGTAAGAAGGGAACCTAAATGATTTACTCCATCTTTATATTATTTATTGCTCACTAATAGTGGATATCCAAACTACTTTTGAGGAAGTAGTGCAGGTGGATGTCAGGAACAAGTGGGAGCACACCATGGATGAAGAGCATATATATCTTATGGAAAACTAGACTTGGGATCTGGTGGAGCTACCCAAAGGAAAGAGAGCATTGCAGAACAAGTGGGTGTATATAATCAAAGAGGAATATGGAGGAAGGAAATGATACAAGGTCTAGTTGGTGGTCAAGGGATTTACACAAAAGAAAGGTATAGACTTTGATGAAATTTTTTCTCCTTTTGTTAAAATGACTTCTATTAGAATTGTTCTTGGTTTAGTAGCAGTAGAAGACCTGCAGTTAGATCCGTTAGATGTGAAGAATACATTACTTCATGGTGAGTTGGAGGAGGAATTGCATATGCAGTAACCACAGGGTTATGAGGTCAAAGGGAATGAGAGGTTAGTGTGCAAATTGAAGAAGAGCTTGTATGGCCTGAAACAAGCTCCACGATAGTGGTACAAGAAGTTTGACAATTTTATGAAGGATCAAGGTTACTCCATGTGTCACTCAGACCATTACGTGTACATCAAGAAGTTTCTTGATTGTAGTTATATTATTATGTGTCTATATGTGGATGATATGATTTTTGTAGGGAAGAACATGCAGGAAATAAAGGTACTCAAGAAGTAGCTAGGTGGCTCCTTTGCTATGAAAGATTTGGGGGCAACAAAAAAAATCCTTGGTATGAGAGTAAATTAGAGAAAGAAAAAGAGGAATCTGGTGTTATCTCAATAAGAGTGCATAAATAAGGTCTTGGAGAGGTTTAGTATGCAAGATGCTAAACCGGTTAGTACCCCTTTGGAAGGTCACTTTAAATTATCAAAGGAGAAGAGTCCCAAGATTGAGGAGGATAAAATTAATATGTCTAGGGTACTGTACTCATCAACGGTTGTTATCTTCATGTATGCTATGGTATGCACTAGGCTTGACATTTCCCATATAGTGGGAGTAGTGAGTAGGTTTATCAGTTATCTAGGTAGAGAGCACTGGTAGGCAGTGAAGTGGATCCTTCGGTATTTGAGAGGGACTGTGGGAGCAGCAATGTGTTTCAGTGGATTGGACACTAAATTGCATGTTCATGTAGATTCAGACATTGTAGGATATTTGGATAGTAGGAGGAGCACGAAAGGTTATGTATTTATTGTTGGTTATACAACGGTGAGTTAGATTTCATGGTTACAAATTTTTGTGTGTTTTTCAACCAAAAAGGCTAAGTATGTTACTGCCATAGATGCAAGAAAGGAGATGATTTGGCTAAAAATTTTCTTGATGAATTGGGTCATAAGCAAGAAGTTGGGAGACTACACAGTGATAGTTAGAGCGTTATTCATTTAGTGAAGAACTCTGATTTTCACTCTAGGATGAAGCACATTCACCTGAGATATAATTTCATCAAGGCATCTTTGGAAGAAGATAAGTTGAATTTGGACAAGATTCATACCAATAAGAGTCTTATGGATATGATGACCAAAGTAGTCACAAGGGAGAAGTTGAAGTTGTGTTCAATTTTGATTGGCCTTCATGGTTGATAATGAAGGGTTGAGAACTTTTCTCAGTAGGAACAATCTCCTAGTGGGAGATTTTTGGTGTGTGGAGCCTATTTTTGGTATTCTCAAATTAGTATTGAAGTGTGGAGTTTGAATTGGGAAGATGAAAGGTCATGAACATTTATTTTCCAAGCATGGGAAGATAAAAGGTCATGACAATTTATTTTCCAGCCATGGGAAGATGAAAGGTCATGACTTTCAAACTTCTAGGGTCAGCTTTTGGACTTCTTAAAGGATTGTAATCCTATAAATAGATGTGTTAGGGTATCTTGAAGATATCTTATGTGTTCAAGAGGTCTTGAGTCTTAGTGATTGAGAGGTGATCAAGAGTGATCAAGGTTAAGCAATTGGGTGGCAATTTTTGTTTAGATGTGGTTTAGAATCTTTGGAATTCTATTGTGAGTTCATAACTGAGAGAATATTGTGAGAGTTTTTTTACTCTTGTTGATAATAAAATCTTAGCAAGTTCTTGGTGGATGTAGCCCAAATTGGGTGAACCAAATTAAATCTTGTCTTGTCTTCTTTTGTGCATTATTTATTTTTGTTGTTATATTTCTACATGCATACTTTTGCTATATAGTTTCCTACTTCTGTTATTTGAGGGATTTTTTCTGCATATTTGTTCTTTAATTCCTAACACTCTACAGTTACAGAGACCATGAAATCCTTTGTGAAAACCTCTTCCATGTGCTCCTACATATACATGCCCTTCATAAATATGATCATCATCCTTGGAATTGCTTACAAGACTAGTTTGGTGCACACCAAGATCAATAACATCATGGATCTGGTCAATCAATCTATAATCCTTGGTATCATGGGTTGTAGAGGTACAAATCTTGCAATAGCAAGAAATATTCTTATGGATTATGCATTGTAGTAGAGGAAACCTTCTTACATCATGATATCTATGGAAAATCTCAAAGTATACTATCATGGCATGTACCGACTTTCAGGGGAAACTATCCTTTGCATGCCCTTCCACTTCATAGTCTGTACACCAAATCCCACTACAAACCTCATGCACTTAGTTTGTAGAAAACTTCTCTAACTGCTTGGCCATTGCATAAATTTGAGCCTCCATAAAGGTGCTAACACCAGTATCAATGCTCCTAATAGCCTCAGCACGCAAGGAAAATTTCAATGTCTTGCGTGGGTCTATGAAATTCTTGTGTGACAGTTCCCTCTTAAACGGTGTTATCAATCCTCAAATAAACCATTGAGCATGTTGAGAAGGGTGAATGTCAAAGAATAATTTTGACAAGATAATTTTAAATCGTGCATTGTACTCCCACACACTCTCTACCATTCCTTATTGGATCTCCTTTAGAGAGTTGATGCTTTTATGTTTAAATTCTAAGATATGGAGTTCTGGTAGGAAGGAGTTCTTCAATGTAGTGTAGTATACCACCGTTTGATGGGGGTCATGCTTCTGATACCAACTATGTGTGCACCCTTGCAACATTGTTGCAAATTGAATTTCCTTCTGCTCTAGGGTAGTGATCCCTTTTGTATGCCAAAGTAATTCACACTTGTGTAAATGCTTTGCAACATATTCAATACCCCTGTAGTCTGGTAAGTGCAAAGACATCTAAAAAAATAGTTTTGGAGGTGGTTAAGGCCCTTGTTCTCCTGATCCAGAGCCTTGGTTTCCTCCGGTGTTTCCTTCTCTACCAGATCCACTAGATCCACCAAGTCCTATTCCTCCTGACCCACCAGATCCTCTATATCCACTAGATACTCAAAATCCTACACCACCAGGTCCACCTCGTGTAGCTAGAAAATGGCCTGAAGTGATCACGCCTAGTGTTCCCAACGTCCCACTAAATTATGCATCGATGGTTTATGATATTTTCCCACTACTAGTTGTGTGTCCCATGCCACTCCCAGACATGATACCCAAACCTTGCGTATTTTCACCTTGTTCAAAAATTCCTCCAAATACCAGAATGGTTTATGTAGCCATGGATGTTCCAAACGAGAAATTATATCTCTTAGGTGTAGATCAGTTACTCCCATTGATACCAATTGGGTTAACAATAATTCCTCCTTGATCTAGAAAACCAAGTGCCAAGTGTTGGTTTCTAGGTAGTTTTAGATGTGCACCGATAGGTCTTCTTTCTCCATGTGATGAACTCACATCAAAAGCTGAAGGGGTTTCTCTCCCACACTTGCCAAGATGGGGTAGCACATACTACTCAGGTTCCACATCCTCTACATGAACTTCAACTCCTTCCCGCATCGTCTGCCTCCATAGATTCATCACACTTGCAAAATTATGTTGTCTATTCGTCTCCCTTTCATGAGCTTCACTATACTTGAGTTGTCTTTCCTCTTTTTCCTTTTCATCCGTAATGTTTTCCATCTTCCTCCATCCTAGCTTCCTCACCCAATGCTCAGAGATGTTTACCTGTCCACGGGAAATGCCTCTAAAATTAGGGTAATGACCAAGATATTCATAGCCAAAGGAATAACATGTAAAAATGATCCTCTGGGATCCCTCAGAAACTTGAAATCAACAACTTCTGGGAAAGAATACGTAGAAATGATGTATTCTAGAGTATAATTGGTCAACACTCCTTTCCACAAGTGATGCTCAAGAAATAGTTGGAATAAGTATTTAAGTAGATGCTCAAATTTAGCACCTAATCAATGATTTTAGCCCCAAGGAAGGATTTTGCATTATCATATATAATGGTTTAAGGGATGCAAAACCTTATGACTATACCTTCAAGAAAGTCAAGGATGACTAACTCAGTTGATTCCTTGATTGTAATAGCTTCTATCCATCTGATGAAATAGTCCATAGCTGTCAGCACCCACTTGTGTCTAGCACTTGAAGGTAGATTGATCATACCTAAGAAGTCAAGACCCCATTGCGCAAAAGGATGATTCCTTGCATTTCATGACCAACTTATGTGTATCTACAAATATGGTACTCCAAAATATTCCTTCCATTATGATCTTCATTGTTGTAGTTTTGGTAGAAAATTTTCCACCAGAGAATCCTTCTTGAAATTTTGCTAACACTTTTTCAGTCTATGCACTGTTGATACACTTAATAGCACGCCATCAAGATTTTTCTTGAAGAGAATTCCATCAATCAAAACATAAGGGATAGATTATAAAATAAGATGTATTATCTTTGACTTATTCAAACCAAGAGGGTATGCGCCCTCATAAAGGAATGTGATCATGTCCTTCATCCAGTCACAAGTTCCAAGATCTGTATCCTACTCTAGCTCTACTTTTAGAAAACATTCATCCATAAATAATGAAATCTATAGTCATTTTCATGCCCTTAGAAAAACATTCTAATCTCATGTGCATTATCCTATCACCCAGTGGGACCTGGGTGCTCACCCGAGGCACGCGCGGGTGTTGAGCCCCTCCTTTATGTGAGTTATGAAATAATACATCATCTATGAAAAATAATTAAGTGCAAAAGAATAGAAAAAGATTATGCATTCATTCTGAGAACTTAGGATAAGTTTTTATACCAATGCATTCATTCATAAGATAAAAGGGAAATATTAAAAAGAATATAGATCTGACCCATAATACCAAGGAAATGTACTAGGATTGGTTCCTAAGAAAAACAAATATATATATATATATATATATATATATATTAGAACGGGACCTTATATTCATATTCTTGAGTTCAATAACCACATTAGATTCATTGAGTCCATAATAGACCAATATAATAATGTAGAGTAAGGTCATTAATCATGAACTAAACTATGTCCTTCATATTACAAGGATAAACACAAACCCATCCCTCTAAATATGCCATCACTCCTATATTTCCTTTAATCCCAACCCATAGAATCCTCCATAATATTTTTACAGAGCTTCGCCTCTCTTCCACCACTATTTCCACTATTATCTCTTAGAATCCCCCTTCTACTACTCATGTATCTCTATATATAGATTTTTTCCTTCACTGCCACTCCTTTTGAGGTAAAGATTGACTGCCAAGTGTCCAAGTGTTCCTTTAATGGAGCATGCTTCCTTTGATTTGAGCTGTCCACTATTTGCAATGATGGATTTCTTGATCCTTCCATCACATGTATAGAATATTCCATTCTTGATCCTACAACTGCTAGGATGGCACCTTATCCACTCTGCATGCTAGACAGGTCACGCTTTTCTTGTGTGTTGTCTAGAACTCTGAATATGGTTAAGTCCCAACACTCGTCTTGTCTTATGTGTGTGGGCCGTGTGTTTTGTTAAACCCTACTAGAACCCTAACCTATGCACATTCAACTCACACACCCTTATTCAAATAGGTCTTGCACTCCCATGCACCTTCTTGTACTTAGCCAATATTTTGGGGCTCAATAAAGTCTTAGATTTATTCTGAGCATCTTCAATAATCTTCTTGCAAAGCATGCTTCCTCTTACCAATTTTTTGGCTTGTATACTCACATCATAATCCATGATTTTGGTCACCCATCATGCTCTCTTTTCATTGATCCATGTTCCCATGATGAAGTATCTTACAGGAGAGTGAGAGACTAATACCTTGATATGATTTTTGGTGAGCATAATTTTTAATTTCATGAGTGCCCCTAGGATGGAAAATACATGCTTCTCCATGTGACTGTATATTAATTCATAATCCTTCAACGTATGGATGAAGAAAGCCACAGGTTGTTCCAACTCTTGTTTATTTTCTTGTGTTAGGATAGTTACAAAACTGGTATCAATGCCATAATCATAAAGGATGAAATCCTTGGAATAATCCAGGTTGAAGAGTGTTGGCGTGCAAGCAATATCTTTCTTTATTCTATTGAAAATTTATCTTTCTTCTGTTGTCCATCTAAAATCTATGTCCTTCTTGAGCATCAAGGTGATAGGACGAACCACTCCTGTAAAGTTAGGGATAAAACACCTAACAAAATTGATCTTACCAAGGAAGGACTGTAAGGCCTTTTTGTGCATTATCAGGGAAATATCTAGGATGGCATAAATGCGCTTAGGATTAATTATGATACCATATCTTTAAACCACATGGCCCAAGAGCTTGCCCTGCGCCGTAAAAAAAATTCACTTATTTAGGTTAAGAGACACCCGATACTTCCTTCATCTCTCAAATACTTTCTCCAGGTGTGCCATATGATCTGCACTTTACTTTGAGAAGAATATTATGTCATCAAGGTAAACCAAGATGAAATCATTTATATAACCCTTGAAGGTAATATCCATGGCACAATGAAATGTTGTGCTTTCATTTAACAGACTAAAGGGAATTTTTTGATATGCATATGTTCCGCACTTGGTTGTGAACACTGTTTTGAATTGATCCTTTTCCTTGACAAGGATCTAATTGAATCTTGAATATCCATCTAACATAGAGAACCTCTACGCACCCTCCATAATCTATAGATATGCCTTTTTTGAATCTCTAAAATCAACACAAAGTTTGATTTCACCGTTCTTCTTGCTCATTGGAACTATATTCACGACCCAAGTATAGTATTTGATGGGAAAAATAATTTTTTCCTCAATGAGTTTGGATAACTCATTTCTCATGAGGGGCTCTATCTTTGGATTGATTGGTCATTACTTCTGTCTAATGGGATTAATACTAGGATCAAGTTCAATGGAGTGTTGAGCAACACTTGGATCAAAATCTTTGAGGTATTCATAATCCCATGAGAAAATGTCACTGTATTTTTGACACACAGAGATGAAGGCTTGTTTTTCATCATGCATGTAATCCTTGCTGGGAAACAACTCCTTTTCATGGGAAATAGTGGCTAGGGAACAGTCTTCTTGTACAACGCACATAAAATTTTCTTCACCCTTGAATTCATCATCAAGGCTAAACATTTTCTCTAAGGTGACCAAACCTTTAGGAAACTTGTTTTTCTTCATCTGTATTACTTGGTCACCATAGATTTCATGCAAGTCATCTTACATAATTGATGACAACTCAGCTTCATTTTGGATGAGCTGGACAATTTGCGTGTCACTGTGAAACACTTCCCAACAGGTGTTATTGTCTGGAATGGACGATCTAATCACCATCTTGATGTGTGAAGTGTTTCCCTTGAAAATTTCCTCAGCAAGAGAGAACTATGAACTGAGAACAATCATTTGATCATCCTCCTTGTTCATTTTTCATGGTACCACCTACAAATTTAGAGAATCAAAGATCTCAAGTAGCTCCTAAAGTTTTTGTTACAAGCTTTGAGAATCTTATTATTTGTCTATAATTTGTTTGTTACCTGGTAGATAACCAATTCTGCGTCCCCGAATATCTGTAGTGCCTTAATTCCTTTCTTTTCAACAATGGGAAAGCCATACACCAATACTTCACACTCTACCACATTGTTAGAACATGTGAACTACAACCTATGCACGAAGAATAATTTCTCATCCTTAGCGGAAATGAGAACCACTCCTTCTCCCGTGTTATTTCTGATTCTGGAGCCATTAAAGTATAACTTCCACAAACCGGGTTTAAATTTATCTTTCTTAAGCGTGCATGATAATATAGCTTCTTCTTCAAGAATGTAGTAGGTACCAAGCCTAGTTTCATAAGATTCCAATTCTTCAGCATATGGATCAAATTTATGGTGCCTTTTTACCCATTCATCAAGTAATAGGTCAGGAATAGAGGGTAGAAGAGGTTGTTCTTTAGGAACTAAAGCTTGTTCTTGGATTAAACAGTTGGCCTAGAGGGGTGATGGGACCTATGACTCTACATGATAGGAAAATATAGGCTCAACATATATAGTAAATTAGGTACCATACCTTGTCTTGAGTAACATATGAGACTAATCAGAAGATAAGTAACCACCCACTTTAGCAGTAAAGTCTCTTGATAGACACATGGCAAACAAATAAGGTAGGTCAATGATTGACACATCTTGAGTTATTATTAGGATTGGACATGCATGGAGGGTTAACTCAAGATCCTTGATTATCCCTAAGGTGGTGATAGTTGAACCATCAAGTTACAATACTCCTTTAGACAAGGGACTATACCTAAGACCTAGGACATTAGCTATATTCTTGGGCATAACCGAGGTATTATCACCTGAGTCAATCATACAATTATGGACAAGATGTTTTCCTATGATCAAGGACATATAGAAGGGTAGGGTTTTAACCACCTTACTTACTTGTTTCTCCTCTTCTTGGAAGATTTTGATAGAAGCACATGACTTCTATATGGATGGATCAACTCATGAGAGTTGCGATAGAGATTCATTCAAAAAATCCCACTAAGATGGAATAGTCCAGGCATCCCACATTGTGAAATTTATATTTGTATTCTTCATCTGGTCAAAAATTTTGAATGGGGAACTCGCTGACTTGTGTATTTGGGGAACAACATCCCTTTTTGACTGTTTAGGTGCACAAATAGGAGCTTTACCTATCAAGGGAGGTGTGTATGATGTTTCAGGAGCATTGTGTGGGGCCTCTTGCATAGGGACTTGAGCACTCTTACTACTAGATGCCTTGGCTACTTCCTTCTACTTTTGAGGGTCACTCTACGTTGCTAGGAGTGAGACCTACAAGCCTAAATCTAACATACTCTTCTTATATCTCATGTTTTCCACAACCTGGGTGGACGGTATGTTTGTATCATTTTTAACTTGGTTGATTGCACAATATTCCTCGGTGCCAAATAATATCAAATTTACCTCTAGAGTAGCTTCTGGTCTCTCTTGGTTTTTTGCTTCAGAGGCACTTATTGAAGGCTCACAAGTTGAAGCATTTTGGATAATGTAGGTTTGGGTGCATGCAACATTTGTACAATGATATTGAATATGAGGCATATTACAAGGGAAGCACCATTCTAACTCTTGCGCCAAATTTTTTTGAACTGGAATAAGCACCTAACTTGTACTAGGTACTAGAAAAGAGGGAACAATAGAAATAACTTGCAAGAGAATATGTATGTTAGCATGCCATCTATCACTTTGCTGGCTGGGCACGTATATTTGGTTTCCATACTAATTCTGTCAAGGCTAATTACTTTGGCTATGCGCCTAATTAGAATTACCTCTATAGGCTTGTACCTATTTTTTTGTAATGATATGACTTTGTTTGAAAAAATTTTAATCAGGGCCTTCAACTCTTCATCTTCCTTCTGCTACACTAGAGAGTAATATGTTGACACAACATATTGCACTCTTTACTATGGAATAGGAATAGGGGCCACATAAGGCTAGGGCGTTTGTGATAAAACTGGGAATAAGGGAATAGGTGGTCTAGGAGCTATCTTTCCCACCTGAAAAAGACTATTTTTTTCCCTTACTGCAATATTATAAGCATCTAGTAAAGTCTTGTCTCGCATTGATTGGATCATGATTGAGATATCATTTTTGAGTGCCTTTTGATAATATAGGAAAACATGCTAGGTTGTAGGCCTTACCACAAGAGGGATTATGTCCCAAGTCTTTTGAAATATGATATTGAAATTAGTCATTTTCTCATTGGGTGCCCTACTCATTGTTATGAGTTGCTCCACCAAATATAGGTGATCTGGTTTTTCTTAAAAATAATCACATAGAATTGTTCCCATCTCATACCTCAGTACCATTGAAGCGCTTTACCTTTGAAAGAGGCTGGAAGTAGCCTGATTGCTAAATCATCATGTGTGATCAATTAGAGTGAGCACATGTTTGCTAGATCCTCGATATGCTCTTGAGGGGTGACTTGATTCTCATTGGTGAGTAATTAATAATTTTGAGCATGTCATTTTGCACATCCAGCACTAAGGGGCTTCCTTCTGTGAAGTTGGAAAAGTTTCTCAGGAGAGGCGGTGGCTAATGTGCCATTATAGGGCATGAAGGTTGTCCTATTTGAGGAGGAGTTGAATGGGTGCAGTGTACCGGAGATAGAGTTGTGTGCACAGACTTTCTAGAATGGAATCTTCTTAGGGATAGGTGGAGGTACTCAAAATAATCTTCAGCTATTACACTTCTTCTTATATGCACTCTTCTCATGAAATGCATTCGAGACTGCTAAAACTAAGATTTGGAAATGTTGGGATTCATCAGATGTGTTTAAATGAGCCTCTAAAGGATGAAATACTAAGTCCACACACCAAAACTTATCAATATGCAATGTAATCTTTCATTGTTTCTCCCACCAGGCATGCCAAAAACTATTGGTCTTCAAAATTTCAACTACAGCTTGGATATGGAAGATATGAGATATTTGAGATCACAATGGAACTGTCTCAAATTTTTGGGACCTTGTACACTTGAGATAGATCTCCGGAGAAGTCTGTTTCCTCTATCTATTTCTATTGCTACTACTACTCTTAGTGTTGAAAGGGGAAACTAAGATAATAAATGCCAAAGGACTAGGGATGGAAGGATAACATGAAAATTAACTACAGTAAAAAGGCCACTAGAAAATGAGGGATGAATACTATAAGTTTTGAGAGGGAATGGAAAGGGAACGTGTGAAAAGAGGCTATGAATGACTAGCACATCTGAAAAAAGCATTTACCATGTCATTCTCTTGGAACACAACTAAATAAGGAACTGCAAGGGAAGTGAAGTGGCAAAAAAAACACGCAATGAAAAAGAAAAGGCAAGAAGAAGTAATGAAAACATATTAGGATAGAGAATAGTTACAAAATGATGCTTCTATACTTCTAGAAATGCACATAGTTGCTAAAATGGTGAAAAAGGTTTATATCCACATGCATGAGCCATATCTAGAGGTTTGCAACTCAGAATACATAAAATATGAATTCCTTAGAACAAAAGTGTAAGGATTCATAGTGTCTACCCTAACAAATGAGCCTAGATCTCACCTTTATAGATAAATCCATGGAAGAAGAAGAGAATTCTAAAAAACGTGCATGATTTAATCAATAAAATAAATAAAACATTACACAGTTAAATAATAAAACCAAAGATATTGTATTTCATTCAGGACATGTTTATTCAATATTTGATATGACTTTATACAAGTAGCTTGATCCTATTGATTAGGATTCAAAGCTTATCATGTACAACTCACACACAATCCCACTTATCTCTCTAAGATACTTATTCTAACTTCTAGATCTCTATGAGTTGTTACTAACAACTCATTTACACACATAATTAGATATTGTTCACACTAAAAATATATTATTTTCCTAACAATCACCCCCTTAGTGTGAAAATGGGGAAAACTTATCTTGAACTGTAACTTGTCACCTGATGCTGACTCATGACCTAGATGATTTTCAAAGTGGTTTATCATCAACCAGTGAAATGGTTTTTCAAACTGGTTTACCATAAACTACAAAAGGGTGGTTTTCAAAGTGGTTTACCACAAACCAAGAAGACCATGATGTTTACAGTTTTTTTTATCCCTCATCATATTCCCATTTTAGGAGATTAGATATAGGAAGTTTATTACAATCGTGAACTAGAATAATCCACTGTTCATTATTATAGCAGAATGAAAACACACAACTGAAAAAAGAGGTCACCAATACACTTGAAGTAGTATCTTTATTGGTGACTAACAAGAGATGTTGATTAGTCTCCTCCTCCTTTTCTTCCTGCCTCCAATGCCTTCATTTAGAATAAGAAGCCATCTGAATTGTAGTCAAGGTCTTCTTTTACTTGTTCTTCTTCTTTAATTTCTGATTCCTCTTTGACCGCTATATTTGCTTCATTTGTTTTTATACTTCCATTGAGTAGATCTTTAGCTCAAATCCTGTAGTACAACATTGTATGTCATGTTTTCTTACAATAGAAGCATTCAGGTTCTTCTTTGTTTTTAGAGAAATTTTTGTATCTCTTTTTAACAAACAATGTAGTTTCTTCTTTTACATCTTCTTTTGTTATTTTCTCTTCACTTAGAAGTGCAGATATCATGTCTTCAAGTGATTGTATGGGCATCTTTCCGAGAGTGAACACAACATTACTATACTTAGGTGGAAGACTTTTTAGAAGTATGGCTTTAACATCTTCATCTTGTATTAAAACTTTTACTTCTACAAGTTATCTTTTGAGTGATCTTAGTTCATTAATATGGCTTGACATTGTCACATTTTCATTCATTGTGAGTTTGAATAGTTGTAGTTTTATTCAAAATTTAGCATTGATTGCATTTGAGCCAATTTGTTTGCCAAGTAGTTCCCAAATTATTTTTGAGGATTTTTCCAGATCCACATAGTGTAGCTTAGTATCTGATAGGGAAATTCCTATTATTGCTTTTTCCTTATCATCCCTTGTTTCCCACTCTATTATTTTTGTAGTGTCTATGGGTTTTGATTCATCTCCTGATATAATCCTCCATAGATTATTATGCATTAATTGCATTTGGATTTTGAATTTTCAGGTGTGAAAGTTCAATCCATTGAATTTTTCTAGTGGAATGTCCATTATACCTTAGAGCTTTGGTTTCAACAAAAAATGCGCTCTTATTACAAGGGTTTTTAGGGTGTTGGCTTTGACCGATAATGCACCCCCTCACTATGGACGTCGCGTACAAGTGAAAGTGCATCCAAACAAAAATGAGACAAAAAAATTTAATTTTTAATTTTTAAAGTTTTTTTTCTTATATGTCCATAAATGGAAATAAATAGATAAAATACCTCTCTTACAGCAGATCAGTAATATAGTTGAAACTAGATTCCTAGAAAATTACATATTCACCCGAGAAAGACGTAGACACATCTAGATGCCTAAACAACTGCGGATTCACCCAAGAGAGACGTCGACGCATCCAGACATCCAAACAACTACATATTCACTTGAGAGAGACCCTATCAAAATTAGATGATCTATTTGTTTTGAAACTCAAACACAGACTAGGTTTATTCCCAGTAATGGCGTTGGAAGATAATTACTTCCATATCAAAGTACCTCACAAAATCATACAGGAAATCATTGCAGTCTAACATGCTCTGATACCAAATCTAGAATTTTTTTTTAGATTTAATCAATAAAAAAATAAAACATTACATAGTTAAATAATAAAACCAAATATATTATATTTCATTTGGGACATGTTTATTCAATATTTGATATGCCTTTATACAATTATCTTGATCCTATTGATTAGGAGTTAAATCTTATCATGTACAACTCACACACAATCCCCTTATCTCTCTAAGAGGCTTATTCTAACTTCTAGATCTCTATGAGTTGTTACTAACAACTCATTTACATACATAATTAGATATTTTTCATACTAAAAGTATATATATTTCCTAACAAGAGGAATAGAGGGAAAAACTAAATTTGAAATACAACCACTAAAAAGAGGCATTTAATGCCTCCAAATCTACCTGTAAATCTATCAAATGTTCTTCCCTATGTCTATTTTACGTGTTGGAGGAGGAAGGAGGGTGGATCATATCAAATCTAGTGTTTGGAGTAATCATATTTGCTTCATTAATGCTCAGAAAGACATTTTCCCATTTCTCACCCACCAAGTCCACCAAAATTTAAATTTAATGTCTAGTACTTTGGCTAATGTCAGCATCTCTCTAACAAGTCTAGGCATGTGTCGATCAGAGCTTTGTAATAGAAGATACGTCTGTTAGAAAATGTCAGAGTTGCCTGCGCATGCAAGACACATGGCGCGCGTAAATTGGATGAAATGATGGCCAACTATGTAAATATTTTTTCATTTATGCCATGTGCCACTTAATGAGTTGTTACAAGGAATTTGTGCCTTGTTGGTGTTCTTTGATTGGTTGTGTGTGGCACACTCGAGCATGTCATAGGATGAAATGGCACATAAGGGTGTAAAGGAAGGCACGTAGATACATGCATGAAGGAATGAGATGCAAGAAGAAGATAGAGGGGAGGCATGTGTGATGTACATGGGGGAAAATGAGACAAAGTGGTGAGCATATAATGCATGGTTAAGGTGAAACTATTAAAATGTAATGGGTACAGCATGCAAGAGGGCCAGGGACTTAGCTGATTGAAGCAAGTGTGAGGTGTGTGCGCAGGGAAGAAACTACTTGGAATAAATTGAATGCGTGGAAGGTGGGCACAAGGGAGGAGTAGAAAAAAGAGGAAAATAAAAGTGGAAGGAGAGAATAGAAAGCACACAAGGGTGCATGATGAAAATAAGGGGTGCTAAAGGAAAACTGCAACCAAGGAAATGTGCGAACTGAACCTGAGCACACACAACCTTCAATGAGGAGATGAGAGCCAAAATATGTATACAACTTACCCAAATAACTATGAGAGTTATTTGGATAACAATAACATTGAATGTAATGAATAGATATCACATTGTATACTAACAATTAATTGATGTTATGTTATGTTATGTCTAAAAGTTGCATTCATATTATGGGAAGTGATTTAATGAAGGGGCATAATTTAATTAATGAGATTGGCTAGAGATTTAATTAAGGGTTAGATCATTAAATTAATAGGCCAGATGACCTCCATTAGAATTAATTAATGGGCTAGTTGACTTGAGTATAGGATTTAAATAAATTTAAGAAAGGATGCATCCTTTAGAAACATTGTCCCTCTTGGTGAAGATATTTCAAGGGGATATAAAAGATAAATGAGAGGATGAAGAAAATAAAGAAAGTTAAATGAAATTGAGACATCATTGAAGTATAAGAAGCATGATTAAAAAGAAGAAGAAAGTGGAATAAGCTTCCTTATCATTTAAGTATAGGAATAATTTTAATGAAGAGAATATTTTATTAAGGACATATCTTTATAAATGTCGGATATCATTGAGAGAAGAAGACGAGAAGTAAAATATCCATCACCCATTTGAAGATTTAACCAAAAAACATGGAGAGTTTATTTTTTTAGGTCAATGCCAACCAATTTTGGGATTGGTGTCTCTAGTGAGTTTGTGCTCATAAATTGAATAAGGTGGTGTTTGGCATTAGGATTGGTGTCTTTAGTAGTATAAGTATTTTCTTAACATAGTTCTTGTAGGATGAGAACTATAACGTTTAGGAGCATGGAGAGGAGATGTAGTCATAAAGGAATATCCCATGGATAAATTAAATGGTTTTAACTATCCTAAAAATATCCTTAGAGGTGACATTTTGGTAATTTGGAAGCCAGAAACAAGGTTCTAGAAACCTGTGGTTTTGAAACTATCAACACTATCAAATGTTTTCACAAGGGCTGATGACATAAGTTTTTTTTGGGAGACATGATTAGATGTGCAAGAAATTTTACATAGGGTTTAAAGGCATCATGAGACAAGTTTGCAGGAACATATAGGATCACCCCCGGGAGATGGCATCTGTGTAAACATTTTTTTAGGTTTTCTGAAATTTGGTGATTTGAAATAAGTTCAAAGTTATATATGGGTTATTTTAACGATTTTTTATTAGTTGGAAGGTTTGTAGGATTCATGTTGAGTTCACCATAAATGTATAACATGCCAATAATGTGTCTCATTAGCTTGCACTCCTAATTATTTTGTTATAGATGAGTATGAGTAAATGAAGATGAGACACACATGGACCGACACACAGTTGATTGATTTAAAGGGGCTATAATAAGTTCTAAGGTCACATATCTAGAGGACAATAATCCCTACACTAGTTCAACCTACATTTTCTAAGGCCTGTAGTCAAGATAAAGGAGGGTACCCTCTGATGTAGGGGAATCACTAAAAGGGCATGTAAAGGTCAATTTTTGGTTTTTATAAGTCTTTAGTATGGTCTAGGAGTCAGTCATGTTGTCCTTTTAGGCTTTAGAGATTTACAATTTGAATTAGGAGGTTTCCCTCCATTCTGTCTTATTTTGAAAATTTGAATTTCTAGAGCCAATTTTGGATTTCTAGGTTGTGTAGGGGGTTTTTATGTGCATTTAAAGAATTTCTATAGGTTTTCCTTGTCTTTGTATGTTTTTGGAGCCTCATCTTGGGTTTAAGGTGGTGTAATTACGTTTAAGGTTGTGTAATAAGCTCTTAAATCTTCATATAAGATCCTTCTCACAAGGTAAGACTCCACATGTGACATTTTGCATGTACCATGAAGGTAGTTACATGAGAGGATTTGAATATTAAGGTATAAAAATTGCTTTTGTGTAGTCTATAATTGATCAATCAAAGTTTTGAGTTTTGGAGCTCCAAAAGAGAAATTGAAAGATTTTTTTGCCTTGTGTATACATATAGTTGTGAGGTCAAGTTTAGTGAATGATTTTGCAAGAAAAAAGTAACAAATATTATTTGAATTATAATTATAGATGCATATAGGAGATATCTTAGTGAATGTTTCCATTATTTTTCATGTGATTGCACTGATTGAGATAAGAAGTTTATCTAAGAAGTACCTGAGAGATATGTGACTCGAGTCAAGTTATCCCATTCTTGGGATAGGTTGTCAACCTAAGTAAATACCAATCCTATATAAATGGAAATAGATAGGTCTCAAGATACCTTGACTATGAAAATAACTCAGAGGTCATGAATGAGGATTACATAAGAAGATTAATTTGAATAACACTTGGAGAATCCCTAACAATCAACCATCTCAAAATTTCCATGACATGGAATGATATTCTTGAATCCAATCACGTGTTTTAAGCATATTCAAAGTTTACTAGTAATATTTCAAGCTTATAAACACTCCCATATTCCTTTCAAAGGGATTTGAGCCTTTAAAAGTGAGTGTAATATTTTTGGCAAAGAAATTTTAATTCTCGGGCCTGTAGACTGCAAACCCTTAGGGTTTTAGTATAGTTGGTCATTTAGAGGGTGTGGACTCCATTTTAAAGTATGAGAAGCTCAATAAATCATCCTCATAGTCCTTTGAATAGGAAATTGGTGGAAGTTTGCATGGTTTACTTTATACAAGGGAGAAAAGCTTAATAGTTGGGACAAAGGCATTATAACAAATAGAGGAAGCCTAAGTAGAGGCTTAAAATTGTAATTTTTTACAAATTTTCCAAAGAAGGAGGTGAAAAAACTTTGTAGAAAAGACATATTCCCAAATGGGCATTATAAATGCTATCTAGTTGACAAAGTGAGTCATATAATCAAAATATATAGTGGAATTCTCTTCAGGACATGACTGGTAGGAAGGACTAAGCTTGAGGACGGGAGTTGTGAATGAATTAGGAGAAGTTTTAGGAGTTGAATCAAAAAAACTTACCCACACTTATACCTTGGTAAAGGTTACTCCAAATTTTTAGTACATGTTATCACCAAATCACATCACCCTAATGTTTACATAAGTGCATATACTTGAGCTCACGGTGTGATTGGATAACATGGGTACTATCTCCAATTTGTGGGACTTGCTACTTGAGATAGACCTCTAGAGAAAGTTGGTTCTTACTCCTAAACTACCTGCCACAATATACTCTAATGTAGATAATACTATCTTTCATAATATAAATTTCCAAGGGAAAAAGGAGAGAGAATGCATGAAAATAAAATCCTACATTTAAGTGGTGATACACCAGAAAAGGAGGGGTGTGAGAGTATTCTTCCAATGTGTGAAAAATAGAAGTAAAATGCATACTAGAAGGGGTGATAACAATTATCCACAATGTGTAAAATGCATTCACAACAATATTTCATACATGTAAAATAATAATGATTCCTTGCAAGAGCATAAAAATAGACACAATATTCTTGTAATGAAGGTTGAAAGGGAAAGAAGAGTGCAAACAAACATAGTAGGGGAAGATGCATCCACAAAATTGTATTTTATTGCTTCATGATATGCACAGTTCAATCTATTACAAGATAAGGGCCTAGATCAACATGTAAGGAGTCCACTACAAGGTCTTGCAGCACATTGGATTCATAAAAAAAAATTGATAGAGCTTTGCTACAACAAAACTACCTCTCTGTACAATGAGCCTAACACTCCAATTTATAGAAGAATGAGAAGAGAGAGAAAAGGGGGAAATGGAAATCCCTAAATTTGTGCTTCAACCACTTGTAAGAGGCACTAAATGGAGTGAAATGATTGTGTGTTACTTGAAAAAGGCTCCCCATACTATCCCAGATGCTGCAGCAGAGAAAGAATGATGAACATGCCTCTTAATTGCACTCCCAACTACCAAATAAAACACTGTCATGAACCCAGCCACATTTTATAAAAAATATCCATAGAATTCTCATCAAATCAAAAATTTCTTGATTTCTATGCATTAGGCTCAGAGCCATGATTCCAATGGTACCAATTTCATGTGATTTCGTTGAGAAATGCAAAAGTTATGACCTTCTGAGTGCGGGCAGCTATTTTGGGTCTACCAGGCATTTTCTGTCATTTGATGGGAATGAGCGTTAATTGACTGGGGCTGAATATGTTTATTTTATTTTAATATATCTACCATCATCAAAATTAAGAAAGTCCAATTTTATGAAAATCAGAGCTCGGAGTCAAAAGTTATGGCCGTTTGAAGTTTGGGAGGTCAAACATTGACTATACTCTTCATTGCGGCTATTTCGACAAAATTGGGTCCGCGTGTCCTGGCTTTGTCTCGGAAAAAAATCTCTGCATCACCTGATTTGGGCTTCCTTCTCCCACACATCTTCCATTTACTAGGCTGTGAGGGCCATTGAATTCCGCATTCACCGCAACGTATGGTTCCTTTTACGGCTTTTTTGCCTTTGCGTGTCCCAGACACATTTCTCTGTGCCACTCACAATGCACTGACTTACGGAAAAATCATATTTTCACGTCTCACACGTACCTGCACCCTAAATATCCCATAGACTACCTAGGACAAAAAGTTCTGAATTCACCTATTTCCCTTTGACTTTGGCATTTACGGCAATGCGTACCTCGTGCGTCCCTGTTGAACTTGTGCGGTCTGGGACACAAAAAGCTGATTTAGCTGATTCCTTTGTATTTTAGCTCCAAACCTGGTATGATGAACCGTTGTATGATTCTCATTGGTATGATCCATAGCCTCCAAACCCACATTGCATTAAAACAAGCCTACGACTTCAATTTTTTGGATTTTTTTCAATTTTTTCTTACTTGTTTAATTTTTCCCTTGGATGGGGGAGTTAGAGAGAAGCCAAAGGGACCCCCAAAACATGATTTTGGGCCTTGAATCAATTCTACTTGCTCAGGACTGAAGAATTTTATGCATGTTATCAAAATTACCTTGAGGGGTGAATTTTGGATAACAGTACTTTCTTTAGGGAGCTAGTGAATCATTATAACCTATGTCATTCCAGTAACACTGACTCAAGAAGCCAAATAGTTTATTTTGTTTGCTTGAACCAATTTTTTGAGTGTATTAGAATGTTATGAGAATCTTTAACATGTTGAGAAGGTGTCATGAATTCATTTGACCATTTGAAGCCAAAATTACAAGCTCTAGAGGCATGTTGAATTGAAAGGACAATCAACTAATAGTTAACTGTGAATGCATATAGAAGTTTGAAATAATTGTTTGGTTGAGCGAGTTCAAGATCCTAGATGTTATGCATCACCATCCCAATATATCAGTTGATGGTGGAGATATTTAGATTGATATAAAGATAATACAAGTATGCATGATCTATGGTATTGCAATATAACTGAAATGTAAATAAAAGAAAAGTTAAGGATCTGATCATATAATAGCAATATGATAACTAGCACTAATGTATGTACAATACTAATACAACATAGAGAAATGGGAAGGGAAATTAACTAATATATGAAAAATGACAAAGAGAGTTATAGAACTTACCCATAGGGTGGTTGTTGATGTATCTATCTCTCTAGATAATTAGTATGCCGAGAGAAAATTGATATAGTTGGAGAAGGGGAACCCCATTCCTATCCTAAAATAACTATAGTTGACCTAATCATGTGAGAAATCTAATAAAAAAGAAGAGTGTCCAATCCAAATCAAGTTCAAGATAAACAAGGATAAAAGTGAGTAGATGCGAAGATGGAACAAAGAACAAAGAAGATGGTTAGTTCATGTCATTCCTTATTCATTTGTATGAAATGTGAGGATGTGACATATATATATACCTGATGTCATCACCTTCGAGTGATGGAATAAACCAAGAAGAACCTAAATGTCAAGTAGGATGTAATGTGTCATGGATCAAGTAAAAATAAGTGAAAAAGGTGTCGATGATGAAGTCATATGGAAGCAAGTGTTAGGAGTTCTAGTATGTGCAACATGAGAGGGTTAATTAAGGTAAAGGTAATTAAATCTAGGACCACATAATGAGACATATCTTTTTGAATTGTATCTAACCCATAATGACCATGTGAATAGTCATACTCCATTCCCAGCATGTACCTTAGGGCACCCATTTGAGAAATATATGCATCAGTGACCCTTATCTGCACAAAGGAATTGTTAGTAACAGGTATGAATTTTTTTGTGTATCCATATACCCTAATTGTTGATCATCGCATGTCATAATAGAGAAACATGAGGTGGTAAATAGAATGAAAAAATTTGTAATACTAACATCGAAAGTAAATACTAAAATTAAGAAAGGACTAAATAAAATTAAATATACCCACCAATTTTTACCTGATAGTGTTTCTTGTCCTATCATGTGTGGGCATAATCCATGCTACAAGAACCCTAAAGAAGCAAAAGTAAAAATAAACACTATAGGATCATTAGTAAAATAACACATAAATCATCTAGCTAGGATCTCACGAATGGATGTCATGTCATAGTTTTGATAATTCCTAATGTCATACTGGTATGTTTTCATAATGGTGTTTATCCCTAAGGGGTGGGTAGCAATGTTGAAAAGTAAAAAAAAACATATGGTAGAATCTACAAAGATAAATTATCATAAACCTGAAGGTGTAAGTAAAGTAAATATGGATTACTAGTCCAAAGGGAAGATAAAAATGCTGAAAAGTCAAAAAAAAAACATGAGGTAGATATCATATGAATAAGGTTTTCATATAGTACATAAATCCAAGAAAGGATATAAGCCTCAGTGAGGATGTACATAATACCGCAACAATCCAATGGGAAACATCAGGGTGTACAAATCCAAAATAGGAAGAATCAAGACCACAAAAATCTAATGGTAGGAGGATCGATGATCCAGAGGATCCTCACAGAGAAACACTGATCTAAGATCTTCTTAGAAATTTTTACAGTCATTTTTCAAGCGTGGGGAAAAATTATACGACTCCAACGACAGCTTGTTTGTAGGAAACAGAGCTCGTTTGCAAAAGTTATAGCCCACTGAAATTTTTGGGCAACTGGTGAATTTTGGGGTTTTTGTGCAGGTTGGACGTGTGCACGCTCGCCAAGTGTTGCGATCGTATTGCGACACGTGGAAAAATTGTGTGACATATTAAAACAATGGGTTTTGGAACGCCAGTCTTGGACACTCGATCTCGGACAAATGGACCCCGCTATTTTCTGGCTGGGGGCCCTCAGCCAGGTTTGACACACTCGATTTAGGAGGGGTACCTTGGCCTCCTTCTCATTTAACCATTCAACAAACTGTGTATATAAACCTCTATATGTTTTATTGCGCCATGTATGTGGGATATTGGGCATGTTTGACTTAAATTATCCACGCCTTATTAACTTCCTTTCATTTTCCACACCTATGTCTAATCATTTCCATGTATATATTAAATTTTCCACGCCTATATTAAACTGTCCAAGCATATATTAAATTATCCATGCCTTATTTTGAACTGTCCACCTTTTTAGGGATTTAGGCACCTAAAAATACATGCCATGTGCCACCAAATGCGCCCCAAAAGTCAAAGCACCTTATCATATAGGCTTAGGTGGCTTCCTTGCCACTTGAAATGTGCACCCTCCATCTATTTTAAACTATAAGATAAGTTTCCCAAGCGCCCAATGTGGGATTTTATTCCCAAAGGATAAGCCAAAAGACATGGAGGGGAATGGAACTCGAGTGGAGGTGGTAAAAGGATATGCACCCAACCATCAGACCAGGAGGCGCACAAACAGTATAAATAGGGTGATATTTTATTTGTAATGCATTCGGACTGTGTAGAAATATTGTATTGCTCATATCTTGAGCTAACGGTGGAATTTGAAGGAGATGTAAAAGGCAACCCCTATTATTTTCGACAGAGGAAGACTGTGAGAAGGTCTAAATTTTGAAGAATTCTTTGTAAAGGATTATTTTCAAGATTTTAATAGATCGGTCCCATTCAACCGGACCCGGAGACGTAGGCCTCAAGTGCCGAACTCCGTTATCAATTCTCGCGTCACGTTGCTGGTGAATTCTCTTCATTTATTTCTGTATTTGCACAGTACTTGCAGTTTTTTATTCTTTTATTAAAAATACAAAAAGAAATAATGCACAAATTTAAATCGAAAATCAATACAAAGCAAGAAAAGTGTGTGTGCACAATTGCTAGTTAAATTTGGTTTTCAGATCATTGGTATCAAAGCTGGTTTTGACTGATTTTTGGTTCAGTTTAACGTGTTTTGGATTGCAAGTTGTGTGTTTTGGATGATAACAAGGTCTCGATCTAAGAAGGGTGAAGGAGAATTAGTTGAAGGAGATCCCAAAATTGGTACCAGATGATCTCGAAGTCCTACAATGGAGGATCGAGAGGAAGTGGAACAAAATTTTCGTCAATCCTTCCAACAGATGAAGGAAATGGTGGAAGAAATGTACCAAGAAAGGAAAAGGGAAAAGGGGACTAGAGAAGGTAAGAAAGAAGAAAGCTCTAGTTCTGACATTCCAAAAAGAGACTCCTTAAAATCTGATTTTCTTTCATTAAAGTTAGATATCAAGTTTGAATTGCCTATGTATACTGGAGAGCTAAATGCAGAGAAATTGGATAACTGGGTCAAGCAAATAGAAGTATATTGCAGGGTTCAGAAAATTGTTGATGATGAAGCAAAAATTCATCTGGCAACTCTTCAGATGGGTGGAACCGCACTCATTTGGTGGGAGAGTAAGCTTCAGGAAGTGGAAGAAAACTAAGGTAAAGAAATCACTTCTTGGTCTGAATTTGTTTCAAATCTTAGGCAACAATTTTATCCTCTTGGTTATAAGCAACAAGCTATGATGGATTGGAAAACATTAAGACAAACTAAGGGACAAAGTGTTCAAGAATACACACAAGAATTTAGAAAAGGGCTCTAATTCTGGGAATTTCCCTAAACACAGAAGAAACACTGCTCAAATATATTGGTGGATTGCATAGTTATCTAAGGCATATGATACTTGTTTTAGGTCCTACTAATCTTGATGCAGTATGTGTTCAAGCAACCCATCTGGAAGCACAAGGGAAAATGACAAAGGAGTCCTCTTTCTCTTCTTTTAATCAGAAGAACAAGCAATCTGAAGGAAAAGGTTCGAAAGAACAAGGAAAAGGAAAGGGTAAGCATAAAACAAACTCTACTGTTAAGAAGGAAGATGAAAAACCATTTTGCAATCATTGTAAAAAAAACCATGACGAGTCTAAATGTTGGAAATTACATCCTGAAAAGAAGCCCAAATGGATGGTTAAGAAAGGAAAGGAAAAGAAAACAAACACTATAGTGCATGATCTTGGTTCTGATTCAGGTGATGAAACCAAAATCACAGCTATGGGTTTACAAGGTAAGTCCACTCTTTCAATTTCCAACAATAGCGTTTCAGATGTTGCATCTTCTTCTAGTAAACAAAGTACACCTGACGATAAGAAAAGAAATGAGCTTTTCCACATTAGAGTAATTTCAAAGCATACAAAAATTGATACTCTTTTTGATAGTGGATCTCAAGCTAATTTGATTTCAGAGGAGGTTGTTAAAAAACTAGGACTCAAAACTACACCACATCCTAAGCCTTATCCTTTGGGCTGGGTTTGTGATGATGCAAAACTGCAGGTAACTAAAACTTGTACTTTCAGATTTGCCATTACAGACAAGTTTATTGATGAGGTTGAATTGGATGTAGTTCCTTTGGATATTTGTGGGGTGGTTTTGGGAAGTCCTTATTTGTATGATCGTAAAGCAATCTTCTATAGGGAAGAAAATAAATATTTGCTTGTAAAGGATGGAATTGAGTTTATTATTAGAGCTCACCGTGAAAAGAATAATCTATCCTTGGTGACTGCAGGTCAAATGAAAAGGCTTGTAAATTCAAGCAAAAGTTTTGTGCTCATGGTGGTCAAAGCCAAGGAAAAAGAAAATGAAATGGCTTTTGAGACTTGCGATCTAAAACATAAGGATGAATTGGTAAAAATTGTTTCTCAATTTGATGATGTTTTTCAGGATCCACAAGGTCTACCTCCCAAAAGAGGGGTTCAACATGAGATACAGTTGCTTCAGGATGCACCTCTTCCCAATATCGGAATGTACAGGTTGTCAGTAGTAGAGAACGAGGAAATCAAGAGACAGGTAATGGAACTTTTGGCTCAAGGTATAATTCGTCCAAGTACATCCCCATGTGGTTCACCAATTATATTGGTTCCCAAGAAGGATGGCACTTGGCGAATGTGTGTTGATTTCTGTGCTTTAAACAAGATTACTATAAAGAATCGTTACCCTCTTCCTAGAATAGATGATTTACTGGATCAATTAAGAAATGCAATTTATTTCACTAAGTTAGACTTAAGAAGTGGTTATCACCAAGTAAGAATTGCAGAAGGTGATGTTTGGAAAACTGCTTTTAAAACGAAACAGGGATTGTTTGAATGGTTAGTGATGCCTTTTGGTTTGTGCAATGCACCGGCAACATTCATGAGAGTTATGAATGAAATTTTTAGACCATTCATTGATAATTTCGTTATTATCTACTTAGATGATATTCTTATTTTCAGTAAATCATGGGATGAACATATTAAACACATCCAGAAAGTCTTAGATGCACTAAGGAGAGAGAAATTGTATTTGAAGATGTCAAAATGTGAATTTGGAAAAACATCTTTAATTTACTTGGGGTATATTGTAGGAAATGGAGAATTGAAAATTGATCCTGCAAAAATAGAGGTTATTGTGAAATGGCCTAGACCCACAAATGTGACGGAAGTTAGAAGTTTTCTAGGTGCAGTTCAGTACTGGAGGAAATTTATTGCTAACTTCTCATATATTGCATCTCCTTTGCATGCTTTGACAAGTATTAAACAGGTCTTTCAGTGGGGAGGAAAACAACAAAAAGCATTTGACACACTGAAAGAGAAGATAAGTACCGCTCCGATCTTGGCACTTCCGGATTTACAACATTCATTTGAGATTGAGACGGATGCTAGTGACTACGCAATGGGGGCAGTTTTGATGCAGAACAAATGACCAGTGTGTTACCATTCAGAAACCTTTACAAGTGTGGTAAGAAACTATCCAACTTATGATAAAGAGTTGTATGCTTTGGTTCAAAGTGTTAAAAAATGGAAGCATTATTTAATGGGAAAAGAAACAATTATCCATACTGACCATCAACCGCTTCAATATTTACAAACACAAACCAAATTGCAGCAGTCTAGACATTTCAGGTGGATGGGATTTTTGCAACAATTTCATCTTGTAATCAGGTATAAAAAAGGTATTCAAAACAAGGTTGCCGACATGTTGTCCAGACCACCAGTGGTAGTAGCATCTATCCTTTTACAGCATAGTTCTTTGGCTCATGTTAGTTACAAGGAACAATATGCAAATGATGTTGATTTTAGAGAAGTGTATGAGGATTTAGTAAGTGGGAAACAAGTAGGAGAAAAAGATTATCATTTGCATGAAGGATTGTTATATCATTCTGGAAAACTTTGTATTCCAGAAAATGAGCGTGTGCATATGATTAGGGAAGCACATACTTCTCTTATTTCAGGGCATTTTGGTGTAAGTAAAACAGTTGCACATTTACAAAAATATTGCTATTGGCCTAGAATGCATGAACATGTAAACCGCTATATTAAGGGGTGTGTTCTTTGTGCCACAAGCAAGCCAAGTAACAGGAAATTAGGACTTTACACTCCTCTTCCTGTTCCAACACGGCCTTGGGAAAGTGTTTCCATGGACTTTGTAGGAGGCTTGCCCATGACACGGAGAAAACATGATTACTTATATGTGGTAGTGGACAGATTTAGCAAAATGTGTGTGTTGGTTCCATGTACTAAACAAATAACTGGTGAGGGAACTGCACATTTATTCTTTCAGTTTGTTTGGGTTCATTTTGGTTTACCTACTTCAATCATATCTGATCGGGATTCTAGATTTCTTGGGGAATTTTGGTCAGCAATGTGGGGGTTTATGGACACAAAACTGAAAAAAAGCACTGCTTTTCATCCACAGACTGATGGTCAAACAGAGGTTGTAAACCGCACAGTGGTACAATTACTTAGGGGCTATAGTAACAAACATCCTAAATTTTGGGATGAACATCTTTATTATGTGCAACATGCTTATAATCGTGCCTTACATTCTTCTACTTTGAAGTCTCCATTTGAGACTTGTTATGGTTATCTGCCTAATTCTCCATTAGATATATATTATGGACATGAAACTGTTGTTAATGGTGCAAGTGATTCTGACAAGGCTAAAAGATTTGTGCAGAGAATACAACAGGTTCATCAGTATGTCCATGAACAATTGGAGAAGAGCCAGGCTAAGTACAAAGCTAGGCATGATAAACATAGAACTGATCACAAGTTCAAAGTTGGTGATTCAGTTTGGCTTCACATCAGCAAAGAAAGACTGACAGGTGAAGGTAAAAAATTGAAACCTATACGGTATGGTCCATTCCAAATATTGGAAAAAATTGGTAACAACGCTTTCCGGTTAGATTTACCTCCATATATGCAAATCTACTCAGTTGTAAATGTTGAGAATTTAAGATTGTATGAACCGCCTATGATTATTGATCATGATGATTCTAACATAATGCCTTCCATTGATGATTTTGCTCCTGAGTATCTTGATGAGTTGCAGGAAGACATCATTTTGGACAGGAAAGAAAGAACTTCGCGAAGAGGTGATATTGAGTATCTTCGTGTTGGGTTCAAAGGCATGCATCCGAACAAGGCAAAATGGATGGAAACCGGAAAGGTGAGGGAGAAATACCCTCACCTATTCACCAATTAGGTTGACTTTTGGGGTCCAAAAGTTTCTCAGTGGGGAGGAATGATCCAGAGGATCCTCACAGAGAAACACTGATCTAAGATCTTCTCAGAAATTGTTGCAGTCATTTTTAAAGCGTGGGGAAAAATTATACGACTCCAACGACAGCTTGTTTGCAGGAAACGGAGCTCGTTTGCAAAAGTTATAGCCCGCTGAAATTTTTGGGCAACTGGCAAATTTTGGGGTTTTTGTGCAGGTTGGACGTGTGCACGCTCGCCAAGTGTTGTGATCGTATTGCGACACATGGACGAATTGTGTGACGTATTAAAAAAATGGGTTTTGGAACGCCGGTCTTGGACACTCGATCTCAGACAAATGGACCCCGCTATTTACTGGCTGGGGGCCCTCAGCCAGGTTCGACACACTCGATTTAGGAGGGGTGCCTTGGCCTCCTTCTCATTTAACCATTCAACCAACTGTGTATATAAACCTCTATATTTTCTATTGTGCCATGCATGCGGGATATTGGGTAGGTTTGATTTAAATTATCCACGCCTTATAAACTTCTTTGCATTTTCCACGCCTATGTCTAATCATTTCCATGCATATATTAAATTTTCCACGCCTATATTAAACTGTCCAAGCATATATTAAATTATCCACGCCTTATTTTGAACTGTCCACCTTTTTAGGGATTTAGGTGCCTAAAAATACATGCCATGAGCCACCAAATGCGACCCCAAAGTCAAAGCGCCTATCACATAGGCTTAGGTGGCTTCCTTGCCACTTGAAATGCGCACCCACCATCCATTTTAAACTATAAGATAAGTTTCCAAGCGCCCAATGTGGGATTTTATTCCCAAAGGATAAGCCAAAAGACATGGAGGGGAATGGAACTCGGGTGGAGGTAGTAAAAGGATAAGCGCCCAGCCATCAGACCAGGAGGCGCACAAACAGTATAAATAGGGTGATATTTTATTTGTAATGCATTCGGACTGTGTAAAAATATTGTATTGCTCATATCTTGAGCTAACGGTGGAATTTGAAGGAGATGTAAAAGGCAACCCCTGTTATTTTCGACAGAGGAAGACTGTGAGAAGGTCTAAATTTTGTAGAATTCTTTGTAAAGGATTATTTTCAAGATTTTAATAGATCGGTCCCATTCAACCGGACCCGGAGACGTAGGCCTCAAGCGCCGAACTCCGTTATCAATTCTCGCGTCACGTTGCTGGTGAATTCTCTTCATTTATTTCTGTATTTGCACAGTACTTGCAGTTTTTATTCTTTTATTAAAAATACAAAAAGAAATAATGCACAAATTTAAATCGAAAATCAATACAAAGCAAGAAAAGTGTGTGTGCACAATTGCTAGTTAAATTTGGTTTTCAGATCAATCGAAGGTGTACAAAGCCAAGATGTTGATAATTTTGTCAATCTTAAAAATAAGGAAAATGTGGATGAAATAGTGCATTTGAGAAGAAAGGAAAAGAGATGGTAACTGTATGATGGAAAAGTGACAAGCGAGCATGGGAATCTACAAGTAAATCTTCCTCACACCTGACCTCCCGAGGTCGTGCCGAGATAGCCGGTGGGGATGGAATATACGTGGGGTATAGGAAAACTAATTAGGTATATCTTATGTCTTCGACACGCACTAATAGAATCTGTGAATCTAAGGAAAAGAAGGCCATCCTAACCTGAATTGGTATGATAGATCAATCGGCGAGGATGACTGCTCGAAGGCTCCAATCAATATCAAGCTCTGGCTGTGATTCGATCTATGGGTTGTGGGATGTGGGGGAAAATGACCTGGAATTGTTTTGTATATATCTCCCAATAGGGTCATGAAAATGGATGGATGGATATATAGTGGATTCTATGGTCGATTCTCTGGTTTAGTCCAAAAATCTTTATCTTTGTTGGCTACTATGTCTAGCAAGGATAATATGTTCGATTATGATAGGTGGAAGTGGAGTAGACTAGAATATTAATGTACGTAAACCAGTATCTATGTCAATTGCTCCTGGCGGATCCGTTGGGTTGTGGGATTTGTGGTCATCCCAGGGTAGATCTCCTCGTTCCTTGCAGGACCTATCAATGGTCATGTGTGAAATGTAATCCCTAATCCCTAATATATAGTATTCGTATGCTTTACGATCAGACTTCTATATTTAGAATGTGCAAGTAGGACTGTGTGATTTTCTCAAGAGTACCATACAGGCGTTATGTGCAACCTAGAATTCTTAAGCTGGTATCTATATTGTGAGTCATGTCTCATGCATCTGGCTGTGGGACCAAAGGATCATTTGAAGAACAAAAATTGTCTCTCTTTCGAATCCCTTCTATAGTCATACAAATATTTATCCTATGGTAATCTGTAGTTTCAGATGATTTGACCAAAACATGTGTGCACTTGGTCGTCTTCTATGTTTAGTGCCAAAACAATTGAGAACTGATTTGTTGCAAGCTCTACAAGTTGTTCGGAAGACTTGAATCCTAAAATTTTGATCTATATCAATTATTAAAATGAAGAAGATTGAGGGTGGGGCATTTGATTGGCTCGAATATGTATTCTCTGGGCTCTCATAGGTCCCATGATTGTCATAGCAAAAGTCAACTAAATGTAAATATAACTACAACAAATTGAAATCTTAAACTATGTAAAGTGCATCTATGGCATATATACACTATTCTCAGGGATTTTTGTGTTTTTTGATGAAGCTATTTATGAAATTGAAAAAACAATATTTAAAATATCTAGAAATGTGAGTAACTAAAATAATGAATTTAAAACAAACAAAGCAACTGAAGTGTAGCTATTTGCCCTGTGTAGCGCTGTAGAATCTATTCTAAACAACCAAATAGCTCATCTAATCTATTTGCAAGACTCTCGATCCTACCTCAGAAGTGAGGAGTGAATCATAGTTTCTTAGAAACTATCAGATCCCCACAGCTTCCTTGGCAATATCGAGAAGTAGAATTAACTGAAATAAATCAATTGCACTACTCTATTTGATATGGATTTTAACTAGAACTTTGAAGATCTGGAACCTGGATTTTGCAGAACAGTGGCTAAATCATGATGGTGTGCACGTGTTACGTTGTCCCCTCAGTGCAGTATCTCCTCCATTCCTTGGGTGCTTACATGGATCCTTAGAAAAGGGTGTAATGTTAGCATCAATAGAAAGTAGGTATTGGGACAGTGGTAGTCTGAGGATGTAGACTGAATACAATGCAAGTAGGAGAGGTATAGCGCAAGTCTGTGTACAGAGCTTGGCTTATGCAATTCCTAGCGGGATGCTATTGCGAGTCATGCAACATAAAATGCAGAACCTTGAAACTATCCTGTTTGAGGAAAAAAACCTACAACTTTAATGCACCGATTCCTTGAGGATACCATTCATGCGAGGAAGGCCCGTGTGGAACTGATCCGTGGATGCTCCAAACCTGCGAAAAAACGGTCTTAACAATCAGGTTGTTATATATTTAAAAGTGGGCCCCTTTCCTATTCATTTGCATGTGTTGATATGGATGGTTTTGAACTCTAGGACTCACAGTACCGAGTTGGCACGAGATAGATGTCAACACGTTTGCTGACTGGGATAGCGAGTCATTCCATTGCGAGTGGAACATCGACTGCTGAGATCTTTAGTTTTTTTCAATCGTATCGCTTTTACCTGCAAAATTTCAAACTGTTAAAATCTTTGTCATGGGGAGTAATTGTTAAAAATGTTAGGAGCCAAAAGGTATATCTTGGGGGGGCACCTAGCTGCGTAGGATTTGTTTTAGTCTAAAAGTGTCGTTTTTTGTGTACATTTTGGGCTTTTTAGGGTGTTTTGACCATGTTTAGCGCATGATGGCATTGTACAGGAATTTTGACCATATATATATATACTATATATATTCTTTTTGGCATTGGACACTTGGCATCCATGACCTTGAACTTCCATTTCCGTTTCCATATGTAAACTATGATGTATGTCTATATAGCTTATTAGAATGTATGCAATGGAGAACAGCTGATACAAATGTTAACTTCTTTTTTTTTCTGTAATTTACGTGGCACTGATGTATGACAATATAGACATAGATGCTTTCTTCGAAAATTTTAGTTTCTATAAGCAATTTTAATTTTTTTTGGTACTCCACCATTTGTTTTGAGCAAAGTGGTGATGACAAACAGGTATGATGAGTAGATAAACTTGCGCCACTCCTAACTCCACACAACTGGTAAGGTGCGACGAGCTCATCACTGAGAGCTAGGGAGGGCACAAGTTATGGTTTCGTCACTGAAATGATAGTGATGAGAGATAGACAAAGCTTTGGCGGAACCAAATTAGGATGCCACAAACCTACTCTAAGCACGCGACTCCATAGTTTGGGATGTAGCTTGCTTTGCGGTTTATCTAGACTTAGATCTGTAGATGGCCACATGGTAGAAAAAATATGGGTTGCAGGGTTTTGAACTCTCTTGGAATTTTGGGCATCTGATTCATTTGTTTTTGCACTCAGGATGTCAAACGTTCATTTGAATTTGATTACAGTACAGTACCTTTCACATGTTTTTGGGTCAAGTACAGACCCCCTATACCTTGCCCCATGCTACTAGTAATAAGTGTGGGTTTATCACCACAGGACAAGGCATAGACAAGTAAGGGCATTCCCATCCTTTCCTAACCCTACGTCACTAGTAAGAGATGGCAAGCTTATCACCGAAGGTTGGCTAGGGCAAGGAAATGTGTAAAAATAAATTTTTTTGTTTAATTCAATACTTGACTTGTTTATTTGAGAAAAATGTCAACATGCTTCTTATTTTCGAAGAGATATACATATGGGATAGATGTGACACGATGAAGCTTCTAGAACAGACCATAGGAAAGACACCTATCCCAAGAAGAAACCAAAAGTGAGAACAAGCGTGCAGACCTTGGTATGGTTACCATTAAGACCTTGTCATTTCTAGCTTTATTTGAGGAAATGATTCTGAAACAGATTGATGATGTATGAAAATGAAGAAGTATGATTAGATTTTTTATGCCAATACCATTAGAAGTTTTTAATGAATTGCTTTAAGAATAAAATCTTTGACCACAAGACTTATACAAAACACGTGGACAAAATGAACCTAACTATATGAAGATGCAATGTACATAAAATTATACAAATAATGCTAGTTGCTTGTGCGCAGAATCGTTTGAGGTGTAAGGAATTGACAGTTTTGCCAAATTCTTTAGCTTCTAATGTACACAAGAGATATGCACCATTTCCATAGTCTCTCGTGACTCAGTATGGGCCCAACCATTTGGGCCAAAATTTCCTTTCTTCGCCGGTCTTTTTATCGATCCGGACTATCTAACCTTAGGACTATATCGCCTTCATATATGTCGCGTTCATAGACCTTCTTATTATATTGCCGGCACATCCGGTCAACATAGATTCTATGTCACCTGTTTAGACATCTAATATAGCTTCATCTAAGCCTTCTAGTTTGGAGAGACGTGCTTCTCTGTAAGCGTTTTCAATCCAGAATCCCTTGTAATGAAATACGGAGATTAGGTATTTCAATCTCAAGTGGGAGGACTAGCGTCTGCTCCGAATACTAGCGAGAAAGGAGTGGCTCCTGTTGGTGTTCTTATTGAGGTTTGGTGGGCCCAAAAGGCCTAGATATAACTTCGAATGCCAATATCATTTGTTTTCTTTCACCGTTTTAAGTAGAATGGATTTTAATGTTTTGTTTGTCGCTTTAGCCTGCCCGTTGGCTTGAGGGTAATACAAGGAGGTTGTATGATGGCTTATTTTAAATTTACTACATAGTTCACGAACTTTTTCATTCTTAAAAGAAGTCCCATTATCTAAGATAATGATTTGTGGGACATCGTACCTGTAAATTAACTTGGTTTAAAATGAACTTGGCGATCATTGAACCCAGTACAGTAGTAAGAGGCATGGCCTCTACCCACTTGGTAAAATATTCAGTGGCCGTGATTATGAAATTATGGCCGTCTATAGACGAGGGAGAGAGTTTCCCTATCAAATCGAGGCCCCACATGTAGAAAAGGGCCATGGAGTAGTGATTGGTTGTAGAGCTTTTGCCCGCATGTGGATCTCATGGGAGAATTCTTGGCACTTATGACACCTTCATACAAACTCTATTGCGTTGTGTTCGAAAGTAGGCTAGAAATAGCCCATTCAATGTATTTTGCGAGTGGTGGCATGACCACCGAAGTGGCCTCCACACATTCCACTATGAGATTCGTGGAGAATCTTCTTGGATTCTTCTATGTCAACACACCTTAGAAGCATTCCATTAAAAGCCTTACGATAGAGCACTTGTTCTATAATAACGTATTTAGCTACAATAATGCGTAACCGCCTTCTTTGTTGTAGTGTAGCACCTTCTGGATACGTATGGTCCATGATATAATTAATAATATCAGTATACCAAGGACATTCAGAGATATGAGGTCTTGTTTCGATGTAATATATGCATTCATCAGGAAATTCCAGATCTACTAGATTGCCTCCGTCTAATGGGTTATCAGGCTAACCAATCTACAATGATTTGTCCCTTAACGGATTTCTGATTTACAAATGTTAATTTGAATTCCCCCATTAAGGTTATAAAGCGTCCAACCTTTTTAGACAAGGACCCTTGTGTGAGGAAAGTTTCGTAAATGGTTTGTTTTTACAATGACCCTGTTTCTTGATTTAGCATGTAATGTCTTAAGCGTTTGGTTGCAAAGACTATGGCAAGGCATTCTCGTTCTGCTTGTGTATAACGTGTTTCATAGTCAAGCAATGTTCGGCTAATGAAATAGATCACATGTTCTCGTTTGTCATCATCTTCTTGAGCCAACATGCAGGCTAGCGAGACATTGGTAGCTCGTGAATATAATATTAACAGGGCGGTCTGGTTTAGGAGGCATTAGCGTAGGTGGTGATAACAAGAAACGCTTAACTGCTTCGAAAGCCTCATTGCAGTCTTCGGTCCAATCGATACTATAATATTTCTTGAGTAGATTGTTGATTGGATGAATGGAAAAGCTTAAATCTGGGATGAATCTTTGGATCGCACCGAGCTTTCCCAAGAAACGACCTGATTCTAGATTCATCCGATGGTGGGATCATTTCAAGAACAGCCCGAATGGATTTTTGCTGGGTCTACATCGATCCCTCGTGACGATATAATGTAACCTAGGAGCTTCCCTCCTGTCACACAAAGACACATTTTTCTGGGTTTAGTGTGACTCCGTATTCTATCAAATGTGAAAGAATGATACAGAGCACTTCTGGATGATCACAGCGCTTCCTGGCCTTGGCTAACAAGTCATCTACGTAGGATTCCATGATTTTGTGAATATGATCATGAAATATATATGTCATTGCCCACTGGTATGTAGCGCCAGTGTTCTTGAGACCAAATGGCATAACAGCGTAGCAATAGGTTCCCCAAGGAGTTATAAACGTGGTTTTGGCTTGGTCTTGTTCAGATATTCTGATTTGATTATATCCTGAGAATCCATCCATGAGAGACAAAAGCTCAAATCCAGCTGTTGCGTCAACGATGACATCTATGGATGGTAACGGGAAGTCGTCCTTAGGGACACGCTTTGTTAATGTCTCGGAAATCTATGCAAATGCGTATCTTCCCATTCTTTTTGAGAACGGGAACAATATTAGATACCCACTGAGAGTAATCGACTGGTTTGATGAATCCTACTTGGAGGATTTTCATTACCTCTTCTTTCACCATGAGAGCTACCTTGGGTTTCATTGGTCTCGATTTTTGTTTAATTGGCTTTGGATCTGATTTGGTGACGAGGTTATGTACCACGATGTGTGGTGCGAACCCCATGTCATTTCTTATAATTAAATGCGAAATCCTTTTGATGTTCTCTGAGGATTCGAGTGTGTATTTCTATTTCTTATGGAGTTAACGAAGATCCTAGTTTCAATATCCTTCAGTTCTTCTTCCATTCTGATGTTAATATCAATCGTTTCTTTGATTAAAGAAGTGTTACCTTCTTCAAACTCAGGCGGAGCTGGAGGTAATTCCAGATCTTCTCCATTCTCTACCGTACATATGTTGAGTTCCTTTTGTGGGGGAAGCTCTGTCATGGGATTTCTGAAGTAAGAAGATGAATGTGGGATTAAAGACAAATCTACCACATGATGGGTGAGATGTAATGCTGCATAGGTGTTTAAGTAATCAAGAGTAATTCTATCACTATCAATGTGATCTAAGATATTAGATTTTTTCTTAGTTATGTTCGTTAAAAGAGGGTTTGACATTTTCTTTACTAATGGTTCAGTACGAAGGGATACCATGAAATGGGTGTCCTCCAACTCACTGCTTGGAGTGAAACGTGAAGCTGAGGTTGCTATCGAATCTGTGAGAAGATTTTGTTCTCGTGGGATTGCTTCAATTGATATGAAGTCAAACTCTTTGCTCAAATCTAATACAGTATGCTGCTTTGTAGAGCTGTAAGTGTTCAGCTATAGTTTCATACACCTCAGAGACTTGGTTTTGCTACTAATTGTGAGTCTCCTAACACCCATGATGTTATTAACAACCGAGCCTCTTAGCTAAGATGAGGCCAAGGAGAAGGGATTCGTACTCAGCGTCGTTGTTTGTACATTCAAAATTTAGTTTAAAGGTGAATGGTAGGATCTTTCCCTCAGGGGAAGTAAAGATCACACTTGCCCCAGCTCCATAACGACATCTAGCTCCATCGAAATGGAGAGTCCAATATTCCAGCTGGGAAGATGGGCATTGGGATATTTGTTGTGTTCAATTTCTTGGTACTTTGGTTACTTCTACCATGCAGAGATCCTCTGCTGGAAGAGAACCAACACCTAGGGTATATCCCATGCCTACAGAATCAAATGGTAGGAAAATTGGTAGATCCTGTTCTAGCAATTCAACAATCTTCAACAGTAGTTCCTAATGATACTATTTCTACAATATTTAGCCTCATCCTTGAGGGCTGGGATATTCTTGATTAGGTTCGTAGTCTTCTAAGATCTATTGTAGGTACCAAATTTTCTTCTGGTTTCAGTCGGTTGGTTTATTAAGTTGGTTTGTTGGGAGTTCAAACTCAGAGTGAACACCTGGCCTTTTCTTATAGGTCCAGCTAGGTGTATATAGAATGGTTTCGGATCACCTTTTGCTATGAATACCTTTCCTAAGTGCAAGAACCTTACTTCTTGAAATAATGTAGAAGGGATTTCCTTCATACGGTGTATCCACGGTCGAGCCGAGGATCATATTATAGTTAGTTTCCTGATCTATAATGTAAAACTCAGTCAGGATATGTTTTAGGTCCTAAGGTGACTGGTAGTAGCCTATAGTTTTCCAATCGAAGTGGCTTTAAGGCTATCATAGCCTCTTAGTGTATTCCGAGTCGTGGAACAATTTGTTTCTCCATACCCTAGCTTTTGAAGGAAAGACAAGGGGACTATGTTAACTGCACATGCCCCATTGTCAACCATTGCACTCGTTTCACGTAATTGTTATAAACCCACACTTGTAAATGTAAGGCTAGATCACCTCAGTGTGTAATCTTAGCATCTGTTGGCATTTTGTTTATTTCGAATATAAACTCAGTATCCCTATCATGGATGCCCCGGATGGTGGATATGCAAAGTCTATATGGTTTACCTGTGTTTCGGGAGGTGGAGTGATGTTAATTAAGTGACCTAAACCTGATGCTTTTAAAAGAGAAGCCCTATGGGTAGGAGAGTTATTCAATAAGCTCCTCTAGAGGAAAACTTGATGTTCTTTGGCGCTGAGGACTTATGTACAATCAACCAAGTTGTAGAGGATGCAAGAAGACCACGCGTCCAAGTTGCATACAACACAAGATACAAAAAGAGATCTGCCTTTAGTGGATAACTCTGGCACTGTAGACACCATAATTTAACTGGAGAAATTCTCGTGTACTTAAATTATAGCTTCTAATCCTCTAGTTCGGTTTCACAAATTCCACTAAACCGACATATCTTCAATCATAGCATGACTTCCTCTTATATGGTGCACCAAGTGGATTTAGTGAGGTCAAGGCATCATGCTCAGTTAATTAACTCTGCCATGTCCACACCCTTGTACATCCAATTAACGACCTTCCATTAATTGTTATTGTGGTTTGGGAGCAGATCATTGAAGATTTTGAGGGGTGTATTTCTGAGGGGAATAAATCTACCCATGTAAAATCTATCTATGGTGCTGGTGATGCAGGATATTTCTAATTAACATAATCCCCCTTTTTATCTAAACTAATTATGTCTATTATTCCTCTGGCATTACGTTGCTTCCTCTTCCATTGTAGTCACTGCAATATCCTAGTGTCATTTATTTGAATTTTGTGGAAACTCATTGTCTACGAGTCATGATTGATTAATTCCTCTAAAAAGCTCGCTTAAGCCCCTTAAACCCATATTGTGGTCCAAAACTAAAGGACAAACCATAAACTCTCCTAAGGATTGAAGTTTTGCACTTGTTGTCTAAACCTTCCTTGGTCCACAACTGGTTTTTACCTATCCAGGTAAGTTATCCCAGCATGAACCCAGATGTCTAGAGATCTACCGTTGTTGTTGTTGTTGTGGCTGATATAAAGAGCCCTCCTCCTAACTTTACACTTACACCTTTACACATGGAGTAAATGAGTTATTTTTCCTATTGCTATAGCCAGTGGTGGAGTATTTAAAACTTTTAGCATTCTTGGCATTGGAGAAGCTAGCTACTTACTCATTTCTTGTGGTTCATCGCATCCAAGTTTTGTTAAGGATTTATAGGTCCTTGATTGATGTAAAATGGTCTTGTAGCCATGGATAATTCGTGACCTCATTCTTGAAAACCTTGGTGATTCAGCCCATACAATCAAACCTGTTCCATTACATCTTAGGACCGCTATCTAAATCCGGTTCATCTATTCAGAGATCGTTATCAAGCACTTCAATAGAGATAGTCCTTAGATTAATGGAACTTCTCGACATGTCTAGTCCTTTACCTATTCTGTTGAGATGAATGCAAGGAATAAATTGGCAGAGTTCCAGTCTTGCTTCCAGCTCTGGAGCATGATGATGCCGATTGAATAAAGGACTTGATTTACGTTTTGTCTTTAGGACTGACTAGGTGAGCAACAGATTCATTAATGTATTCTTGCATAACATGTAAGAACTCCCTAATTCATGCACACAGACAATTGTAGGTCACAATTCCAGCAACACCTTGAAGTAGACCCTCAAACAGTAGTTGTTATGTAGCAAATGGATGGATGCTTCAGTAGTAAAAAATGCTCAAATTCCTATACTTGAGGCTCACAAAGCTCCTCCTAAAGTAGCATGTGCCCCTCCTTTGGTAGGTCACCCCAGCCTCAACTTTGACTAAAGCCCCTGCTTCCGAATGCCTGAACAGTGGCAGAAAGGATGTTGATATGTTCATTCAAATGCACAAAACTTCGCCTTTGTACCATTGGGAAAATTGGGGACTAGGTCTTGAAGAAGACAAATATAAATGCTTACATAAAGTGGGATGCTCTAACCATTCCGTCTCAACAAGATCTTTTGACATGAAGTCCTTGTCCCATAGGTTTCGACACGTGTTAATCCAGGCATTCACAAACTGAGGGGGGTGTTTCTATCAACATCTGTCAAGAAGTTGAGAAGTGGTGTAAGTAAATGTATTTAAAACCAGGGGACACCCTTTTATATGTCCTGTGATCATAGGAGTGAAACATGCCTAGTACATAATTGCATGAGAGACATCGATCTGTGTGGTGACCTCTATCATGCCTAATACATGATTGTTAATGTATGGAGGAACATTAAGTATAGCCCCTAAAAAAAGGAGTTTTTTTGTACTAAACTCGATGGCATCATATTGTTACTACCAAAATGATGTTAGAGTCATGAGTGGATCTAGTTGGAAGTTGACCTTGTGAATACTGAGGATACATGCCTAATGTGCCTCATTCCTATGAGGAGGTATACTTGGCTAGGATGTATGTGGACCATTGGAATTTACCTGCCTACATGTTATTGAGAAATGTCTGACTTGCTTGAGCAAGTTCTAATCCTCTAACCTTACAAAAGTGGGTGGTTACTATGTCTTCTATTTGGTCTCATATGTCATACTCATTACAAGCCTTAGTGTCGTACCCGGTTGTACCATACAAGTTGAGGTTGTATAGGCATGTGATACCCTGTCTATGTAGAGTCATATGTCATTTCCTCTCTCTAAGTTTCACCGAGGGCATTGTCCTAGATCCAGTGGCAAGAAGGTTTTTTCAGTTCCTAAATGAGACATCCTCTTCCACCTTCTATTCCTGATCTTGTACTTGATGAATGAGAAGAGAGGCACCATAAATTTGACCCATATGCTAAAGAACTAGCAAGCATATAATTACTGGGCTTGGTACTTACTACATTGAATGAAGAAGAAGTTGTGCTACCATGCACGCTCAAGAATATGGACCAAGTTGAACCTGGTCTATGGAAATTATACTTTGATGGATCCAGAAGCAAAAATGGTGCAGGAGCAATGACCCAGATCTCATTTCTCCTAAGGATGAGAAATCATATTCTTTTCTCACAGAGCCCGATAGTTTACGGTTGTTGCTAATAATGTAATAGAGTATGAGGTGATTGGTGTATGGTCTTCTCTATCACTGGAAATAAGAAGAATATTAAGGCACTTGCAAATATCTGGGGATACAAAATTGAGTTATCCACTAGGTTAGCTGAACAATTGTCACCCCAAGAAAAGAATAAGCTTCTCAAATATTATGAGCTATTCAGTTGATTATGGTACCTCCTTCAAGACTTAGTTTTAAGGCTCTGCCACCTGCAGGTGGTGCCATCCCGAAAAATTCGGAATAAGGAAGTATGATCAAATGGTACACGCACAGAGTTAATGGGAATTCTCAAAGGTGCTGATGGAAGAAGTGTCAAAGATAAACACTAAAACACATTAAGATGTGTCTTTCACATTGGGTTTACCAATTTTATACGATGGAAAAGTGACAAGCACGTGTGGGAATCTACAAGTGACTCTTCCTCACACATAACCTCCCGAGGTCATTTCGAGACAAGTCGGTGGGAGATGGAATATACGTGGGTTATAGGAAAAACTAATTAGGAAATCTTATGTCTTCGACATGAACCAATGAAATCTGTGAATCGAAGGCAAAGAAGGCCCTCCTTAACCTGAATTAGCGTGATAGATCGATTGGCGAGGTTAAGTTCTCAAAGGCTCCAATTAGTATCAAGCTCTAGCATGATTCGATCTATGGGTTGTGGGATGCGGGGAAAATGACCTGGGATTGTTTCGTATATATCTCTTGACAGGGTCATGAAAATGGATGATGGATATATAGTGGATTCTACGGGTCGATTCTCTGGTCTAGTCCAGAAATCTTTAGGTTCATTAGCTATTATGTCTAACAAGGATAGCTGTGTGATGATGATAGGTGGAAGTTGAGTGGATCTGAATACTAATGTTCGTAATCTAGTGTCAATGTCAGATTTCCTTGTGGGTCCGTTGGGTTGTGGGATTTGTGGCTCATAAATGTAGATCCATGGTTGTTGTGGGCCTCTAATGGTCATGTGCGGAATCAATCCCTTAATCCCTAGTATCTAATATTCCTATGCCTTTTCGACCTCTATGTTTAGAACTGCAAGTTGTGTAATCTTCTCAGAGTACCTTACAGGTGCATTATGGCAACCTGAATTCTTAAGCTAGTGTCTATATCAGTGATAATATCTCCTGCATCTGGTTATGGGAGCAAAGGGTCACAGCCGAACATTTGCTCTCTTTCAATCCCTTCTAAATTCATGTCGATATTTATCTATGGTAATCTGTAGTTTGGCTTGTTTCACCAAAACGTGTGTGCTTGGTCCTCTTCTGTATTTAACCCTCTTAACTATGAGCTGATCTGTTGCAATCTGTTGTTGTTTGGAAGACTTAGATTCTAAGATTTTGATCTATGTCAGCTATTGTTGTAACAAGATTGGGTTGAGGCATAAGTGGCTTGAATATAGTATTCTCTAGGCTCCCTAGGTCCCATAATATGTCATGCAAAAGGAAATGATGTAAATCTAACTGCACGATAGAAGTAAAATTAACTATGTAAAGATATATCTACAACATATATAACCTCTCTATTTTGTTTGTTTTTGATGACCTATTTGGACAGAATTGAAAGAGAAACTATTTCAAATATATCTAGAAATTGACAGCTAAACTAATAATGAAATTAAAACAAACAAAGTAGCCGAGAATAGCTACTTTCTTATGCAGTTGTGAATCTATTCTAAATAACCAGATAACTGATCTACTATATTTGAAAGACTCTCATTCCTACCTCAGAAGTGAGGAGTGAATAATAGATTCTCAAAAACTATCAATCCCCATAGCTTCCTTGACAATATCAAATGTAAAATTAACTAAAATGAAAGGATTGATTACTCTATTTGATATGTTTTAACTAGAACTTTGAAAGCTTAAACCTAGGTTTTACAGAACAGTGGAAAATCCGGTTGGTGTGTGGCCTTTGTCCCCTCAATGTGATCTCTTCATTCCTTCATGCTCACGTGAATATCAGAAAAGCGTGTGATGTTAGCATCAATAGAAGTAGGTATTGGGATAGTGGTAGTTTAGGATGCAGACTGAATACAATGCAAGTAGGATAGGGATAACACAAGAGAACAGAGCTTGGATTATGCAATTCCTAGCGAGATTTATTGCAAGTCATACAACATAAAACATTCAAAACCTAAAACTATTCTATTTGATGAACAAGACCTGTAACTTTAATGGCCTCCTACTAAAAATCAAAACTATTCATACTCCAAGTGAATTACATGAAATAGTAACAATGCTTGCAGAAGAAGAATATGTGGCTTCCTAACAGCTAAAACAACACTAACCATGGATACAAAAAATAAAACTATTAATCCTAAGAAAAATTGAAAGACTAAGCTATGGAAATGAGAAATTGAGAGCTAAATTGGAGGGGGGAGGTGCCTTTTGCTTGAGTACAAGCTAGCTATTTATAGAATTCCCATTTACCCAAAGGTGAAAAAAAAATTGAACTCTTTAACAATAAACAATGCCAAAACACTATTCTCAGGGAGCCATAATCATAAATAAAAGCAAATGTGGTGAAAAAGGATGGTAACCGTTGAATTTTTACGCAAGTCACGTTAAAAAGAACATGTTCTGGAAAAATATGTGTTACAGCCACCGTCGCCCTATGCTTATGCGGTGGTCACAAGACCGCCGCCCAAGCAGGGCAGCGGTTTCGTCACTGAAGACTGAAAAGGCAAAGGAAAAGAGAGGGAAGGAAAAATCAAAAGAATGTAGGGGCTAAGCGGAGGCATGTAGGATATTAACACATACTTGGAGAGAGCTTTTCCAGATCCTGAACACCTTACAAGGAGACCTGTATCATCATCATTGGGGCATGTGTAACGTTGTTCTAGCAGTGCAGTACCCTACAATTTTGGGTACATACAGACATCCTTAGTGATTTCCTTATTTACCTATGTTATTTTAATTTGTTATGCCTTGTACTAAACTAGTTTAAGGACCTAATGGTCCCTACATGTTTTAGTGGTGTTTTAAGTTAATTAACCTTGTTCTTTATGTTGTGGGATCACCTAATCATCATTTGGGTAGGCACCACCACATCTACCTTTGATCCACTTTACCCAAACTCGAATTTTGGTTATATGTGGCATTTGTAAGGGTTTCTTTCACATTGGGGGTATCCCTTACACTAAAATGGGCCCCTTTGACCCTACATATGGGTAAGGGGGATATTTTTAAGGTCAAATGGGATTTTCCCCTCCCATTTGATCCCTCTCTTGTGTTTGTAGAATGAGATGGGTGACACATGTCACCCTCCCATTTTTAGGTTTGTGTTTGATTCTTCTTCATATACCTCTTCTTAGAGAGGGATATGGACTTTTGCTTCTCATTTTTATTATTGGGAGTTGGACAGAGCTTGGAGCTAGTAGCATCAAGCTTGAAGGGCTTGGATAATTTTTGAGTTGGGTGGCCTATTTTTGAGGTACTTCATACTTATTATTTTATTTCTATAATTTAATGTGCAAAATAAAATGGTTTTTTTGGGTTTAATATACTTGAATGTTGTGTGGGTGTGATTTTAAACTATGTCACTTTCATTTTTATTCATCCATCTCACTTGAGGTGGATTTTGGAATTATAGGGGAAGAGGGAGGAACACCCCCTCGTACACTCAAAGGCTATGGACAAGCCATGATGGCTTTATTTTACTCCCCTATATGGTTGATGTAGAAGGACGACTATTCATATGTTGGGATTTCATATTCATCCTGTGAAGG
>JAHRHJ020000405.1:0-75291 GCA_019776745.2 Taxus chinensis
TCGAGGGACATGTTTTGTTTGGTGTCTTCATCTCAAATCAATAAAAATGCTTCTCGAGGATTCTATGATCCATTATGAAAGCATGTGCAATGAAGCCTTCACTTCACTCTCCTTGATTCAAGAATTCATGGTTGAGATTCCTTGTAACCTCGTAAATGAGCATAATCAAAGGTGTTCATCGGAGCAGGTGGAAGAGCAATTTTCACAATTTTTTTAGGACATGTACACTCCCGCCAACAATTTCTCATCAGTTTTAATGGAGCGGTGCATCAAATTAAAGAACTTATTTGAGAACACTCAATCCCAAATTGTTAATTTAAATGATATGCCAAGTAGAATTCTTGAATTGTAGGTATTTTGTGAGGCTATTCTTCGACCAAGTGAACCTCCAGAAGAAGAAAAGATGTTTGAAACTTTGGGAAGGTTTAGATCCTTTCAACTGGCAAAAGCAGCAGATCCTAATTTTACCGGCGGTTCAGGGAGTTGATTTTCTTGGTATCTAACAAAGTGGGAGAGTCCATTTCTCATATGCTTGAGATAGGTGGACCCCATTTCAATGGATAAGGAACTAGTTATTATTGTATATTTTAAAATTTGTTGTTATTTGTTTTCGGGAGACTATGAATATTTTAAGTAATTTATATTTTTGAGTTGTCTTTAATAAAGTTGTTGAAAAATTCAAAGGTCACTTAAGTGCCTTATTTAATGATCATGTAAAACCCTAACTACTTTGTAACCAACTTTTGGGTTATAAAAGGAAGTGAGGGGCTCATTTGTAAAGGGTGACTTTGAGAGAGGAGAAGAAATAATTTTGTGTGCAAGCTTTGTTTTAGGAAGAAACTTTGTGTTCTTTTGTGAAAACATTTTGGAGTTAATGAAATACGAACTTTGTGTCTCATTCATTGTCTATTATAACATTTGATGTTCTTATGTTCATTAGATGTTAGGTGTTTGAATCTTGCATGCAAATATTATATTGTATCTTATTGTCAACATTATTAATCGGTTTTTCTAGTTCACAATGATCAAGCTCTGATTATCTACTTGATCATGTGTGTTACCTTTTACACGTTCTTTTTTGGCTAACTCAAACTTCATTTTATTTGTGTTAGTTGTTCATCTTTCTTCTTCGTGCAATATTAGGCTCTATGTTTACCTAATTCTTACATGTTCTTTTAGTTCATTCCATTTCACTCCTTTCCTTCATCCCATTCCATCTCCCTCATTCACTTTTCTTTCCATTGATGTTCCAAAACACCCCCCCACATACAATTTTGAATGTATAGATGTAAATATAGTTTTGGTTTTCAATAAAGGCAGCCTCACCTTCATTGAGGAGGGACTTCATTCCCACACTATTACATGTCATTTGCATGCATACAAATCCATATGCTAACAGGTTCAAAGCTCATGGTTAGAGTTTTAGGGTTTAGGTCTTGGGGTTAAGGGTTTAGGTGGTAGGGTTCAGGGTTCAGGGTTCAAGGCTCAAGCTTTAGGGTTTAGTGTTTAGGGTTTAGGATTTAGGGTTTAGGATTTCAGGCTCAAGGTCTAAAGGTCAGATTTAGGTTCATAATTTTAGGGTTGGTTTAGAGGGGGTCTAGCCCTATATATAGTTTTCCATGTGGGAAAATGGGACACTTGAGTGCATGTGGGACAAACACTAAATTCAAAAAAACACTTTTAGCAAGTCAAATCTTACTTTGACTAGGTTTAAGGAGTGACAAACCATGCTTAAGCTTAATTAAATATGTTTAGGAGGTGATTAGGGTTTGGAGAGAATTTTAAAAGGGATAGATCAATCCAATGGAATGGATTGATAGACCAGGAAGGTGGTAGAAGTGGACTAGAAGAAAGTAAGAAGCTAATGTAGTTAGAATGAAGCTATTATAGCATATTTAAATGGTTTACAAGAGGAAAAACAACAAAAGGGATGTCATAGGAAGAAAGATAAGTCGAACTGGCGGTGTATCATCGGTTTGTAGGGAGAAACACAACTAGCGCAATATTAGTCGTAATAGTGCATTGGCCCAACTACAGGTGTCTACATTTTCCCCTCTTTGAGGTGATGTAAGTTACATCACTTCAAAGAAAGTAGACAAATATAAAAGAGAAGAATTTTTTTGAAGGGATAGAAGAAAAATTAATAAGATGAAGGATGCCCCCTCGAGTGTCAATGGGGGGGTGATGAAAGAAGGTGATCAATGCTCGAAAAAGGTGAGATATAGATAGAAGGAAAGGGAAGTGTGAAGATAAGAAGATGAGAACAAGGAAAGGGTTATTGAGCGATCCACAAATCAAATGTATTCAATTTTTAAATCATCATTTTGCTTAGAGACCGCCTCATTAGTCCTTATTAAAAATGTGAGCATACAACAGAAGTGCATAATGACATGAAAAGCCAAGATACAAAACAACTGTCTATTTCTAAAATGCTGACTCCATGCAACATACAAACATGTAACACAATATGAGAAGTAAACAAACTCATGTAATAGGGAAATAAGTACAATCAAACACACTTAAACCAACAACGTTCAAGAAGGTTGCACAAATATTTTGTTATCAAGCTGAATTCCCATATGTTTTGATAAATGACAAGGGTAAGAACGATGCCCCAAGAAATATGCCCATGCAAGGGAAATGACAGAGGACACTTGGGTCCGATGAAAAAGCAATGTGCATGACGAAATAGTACCAGGCAACTAATAGCGCCCCAGAGTATAGACAAAGTAAGCAGCGATCTTTTGTAAATGATTGTAGATCAGGGTGATTTGCAAGTCGTAGTTTCAAAGCATGTGAAAAACGTCAGTAGGATATGGGATGAGTGTCATGCAAGAGACATAGATTTCAGACAAAAAATGAGTTGGTTACCGATTTTAGTTCATTTTCAAATTTTTTATACTGTTTTTGATATTTCTAAATCAATTTTACAATTTTTATTTTTATTTTTTCGGTCGGAAGAATTTAAAAAATCAAGGATCTTCTAAAAAATACGTGCGGATGTGAATGGGGGAAGGTGAGGCCAAAAAAAAGCCAAAAGGGGATCCCCATGCAGAGAAAGACAGGGTGATAATAATTATTGTAGAGAATTATTGCTCACGATGAGAGGTAGATAGACAAAAAAAGGGGAATCAAAACATAAGGAAACATTCCTGTAAGGCTCGTAAACAATGCCAAGGGTTAAGAGGAAGTGTCCGCAAGGTAGCACAAAGTGCCCCAACGTGTGAAAATTAATAAAAATAATTATTTTAATAATAAAATAATTATCACGGCTGGGTAGAAGAAGGTTAGAATGACCATGGCGGAGAAAACATGCCCTAGGGGCATTACGACAAGTTAATATACCCACCCGGGGGGTAAAAACAATCATGACCAATTCATTTGTACCAGATCCCTTACAAATTTTTACCGCGACGTGTTAGTGAGAGAGCCTGGAGTGCGATGGAGAGGTTACCGATGAGATGGAGGCAACAGACCGGATCCGAGAGTACCAGTGTAACCCGCGGATGGACCCTTCATGAGTGGTCTATCCTTTCTTTTTTAAATTACACATTTAATGCTTTCTAGGTCGTTTCTAGGGTAGGTAGGTGGGAAAAGACGCATGCGCACACGTGCAGGTGTCGAAAATATGAGGACGCGTATGTGTACGCGTAAAAAAAGTGGATATGCATGGGTGTATGCGTTGAAAATGGGTACATGCACATGCGTGTCCGTCGAAGGGGGAAAACGGGGATGCGCGCGGTGCGCGTCGAACTAAGCGCGTAGACGCTAACTAGGGGGTAAATTTTGAATTTTACTGGGAACGAATGCGCGCATGCGTGTGTGCTGGGAGGGGTGCGTAGACATCACACTGGGTGCGTTGGCATCTTGCGTGGCATACACACAAAAAAAGGGAAAAGGTAGGGGGTGCGTACATGTCGGTTAGGTCGCATAGGCATCGAGGAGGATGTGTGTGCATCGAAAGGGGCGCGCATGCGTCGGGAAGAAAATGAAACACACTTATAGAAATAAAATGGTAAAGTGCAGAGAAGAATAATTAGAAGAACTTAGAAGAAAAAAGGGAAATTAGTAAGCTTAAAGGACTCAAGTGAACCATTTTTCCTTAGAAAGATAGCTAGAAGTTAGATAAGTGCCTAACACTTGTTTTGATCTTGCAGCGTAGATTACCCGCACTTCAGACGTGGGAGAGATATGGCCGCCTTGAGACGATAGAGGCATAGTTCAAGGATGGAGATAGGGGGATATTAGATATCCTCCTTTATGTCACAGGGTTAGCCTACGTGGCTGACATGCCCCAGATCACATTGGACCATGGCCTTCTAATGGCCATAGCAGAGAGATGGCATAGCAAGAGCCAGTGCTTTCGACTTCCTACAGGGGAGATTACTATTACGTTGGAGGATGTCTAACGCATCATGCGTGTTCCTATCGTTGGCCAACCCATTCAGTATGTGAGCAACAAAGTAACATTGGATGGATGTATAGCACAGCTATTCAGAGCTCTGATGATACCTCATCGTGGGATGAGGGTGAGATTATCAAGTTGCATTGAGGACCTTTCTCTAGATCGGGTCGTGGTGTACATGATGGCCTTTGTCAATGAATTTTTACTCCCTGACAAGACCAGTTCCTCATTCCCACTTGGACTACTTGGGGTCATTCTTGGATTGATAAAGGGAGAGACTTATTGCTGGGGCTAGTGCATTCTGGCACATCTTTACTGGGATCTACATCTTATCACTTACTACCATCAGAAGACGGTAGGCCCGGCCAGGCTCCTTATGATATGGGCCTGGGATCACATTGCTATCGGGTTCCCCTTAGGCGTTTTCAGAGTTTGGGCTCTAGAGGAGCCATCTACCATGGGTTGGGTCTCAGTCGGGGATGATGTTTGGCCTTATAGGGGTGATCCTTATCCCTATCATCGAGAGCTCGACAACCTACAGTAGGCGGCAGTGGTATGGAGGCCATACCGACATTTCCAGTGGCCTGAGGATGCTCGAGAGCTATCCATAGATGGAGTAGAGCATTTTATCATGGGTAATCCATAGCTATATGTGGGAGTTTTAAAGGGTTGATAGATGCCATCAATAGTTTGGCACCACACAGGATGTTCTAGGGCCCGATATGTGGTACGTGCGGAGGGCACACGAGTATTTTGACATGGGGCCATAGATAGCCTTTGATAGAGCCTGGGCCAGTTTTACACAGGTGGTACCCATTGCATGGGTACCTTTGAGGTAGGTGCGAGATCCAAGGTGCACAACAGAGTACACGCCTTGGTATCATGGTGTGATTCCACACAGGCTGACCATTCCGAGGGCAGTATATGAGGCAGGCATGAGGCCTCCCCTAGTGGGGCCACCTAGTGATGATGATGGTGCCAGAGGTGGTACTGATGATGATGATTCAGATGACGAGGGTGGCCCTGATGCACAACATCGAGTTAGAGGTGGGGCCCCACAGCCATAGGTACAGGGTCCTAGGCCTATACCTAGATAGGTACACCTAGGCCCCAGCTGGTCCATTACCTCCAGTAGGCATTCCAGTGGGCATATATGTCCCACTACAGTAGGTTCTACCATAGTAAGGTCTACCTCCTCAGGCCCTAAGAGGTGGTGATGGACATCTTGTTGCACTGCAGCGGTAGTTACAGGCCGTGATAGTGGTACAACTTTAGGTGGCCGCAGAGAGAGATCAGGCCAGAGCACAGGTTCAGGTGTTGACTACCGAGAGAGACCAGGCTAGGTCTCAGTTATAGGATAGTGGTAGGGCCATACAGCTAGGTCAGATTACATAGTTGGTAGAGCAGGGTGCTCAGTTAGTGGGTGCCTTAGGCTAGGTACAGAGCCAGTTACACAGCGTCATGGTTCAGCATGACCAGGTGCAGGCCGAGGGACAGACCTATCTGATGGAGAGAGACTAGGCCCGTGTCGAGCTATAGAGTGCCACCCTGGAGAGGGATCAAGAGGCCGCTGCTGCTAGGTAGGTTGATGTTGATAGAGGTTGATTGATAGGTGAGCGTGATGCCACCCTACATAGCAACCTTAGCCATAGGAGATGATGATTTGATACATGACACCATCAAGGCCACAGGTGAGGATCTTTATTACAGGATACCCTACTTCTGATTAGTTCCAATAGTAGAGTGAGTGATACCTTATGCCCAGCTTGATGTGAGCTGCACAGGCTCTAGATCACGGAGGTCAGCCAGGTCAGTACAGCAGCCGGCCACACAACTGAGTACATATTAGAGGGGTACATAGGGTCTTCCCCCATAGTTGGCAGGTTCTTCAGGGTAGGCCCATCATAGCCTCCATTATTCCATCCTCCAGGACATGGTCCTAACATCCCTAGTGAGGGCGAGAGTTGTGGTTGAGTCTCCTACTCATGCCATGATATATATGTATGTATTCAATTGTATATGCCTCTTATGAAGGTGAGTTTTGACTATGTATAGATTCTTTAGATTCTTTTTACGGATGCCTCTTGATGAAGGCCCTATTTTGATAGATGTAGATACTTTTGTTATGTACCACCATGCCTCTGTATGTAGGCTTAGTATCTGATCCCTTTCCCTTTTATATGGCAGATGGACATAGCATTTTGTATATACCAGACTTTGACACAGAGATTTTTATTATACATGTACCATATGGACACTTTCTTGTATATCTTGTCATGCATTGATATTATTGTCATGGTAATTATGTTTCATTGATGTTCATGTTGTATCTTTTCCTCTTCATGTATGTGACATACTTTCAGATGTAGAGATGTACATGTTTTTCTTTCATAGTGATGATATACTCGTGTATTTGATATCATGTGTTTTCACTTTATGAGATGTTTGATTCCATATGGCTAGTACTTTGGGATGATACTAGATGATATTGGTGCGGGGGGGATAGATTAGTGATCATGCGCAACCCCTCTTGCCCCCATTGATGATACGATATGTGATGATTAGCTTAGCATACATGCATGATGTAATACTTAGCATTTTCTTGTATATATGATGTAGTAAATGTTGTGATAAATGTGATGAAATGATAGATGTGATAACAAACAACTGTGCAAAAACAAACACACAAGCAAAAGTTAACAAAACTAAAGAAATATACACATGCCACATAATGCAATGCAACTAACAATGAAGATTAATCTAACACTTTAATCTAAGCAAGTAAAAAAAAACGAGTTCTAACAAATGCACATAGCAATCAAAGAAACATACAACAATTAATTACAAGCATGAAAGTCCTAACAATGAATGCAGTGCAACACACAATTAAACCTAACAAGATCTAATATAAGGCAAGCAAAGAATCATTCAAAGAACAAATAAACAATAAGCTAAGTACATCAAAACTATACAAACCAAAAACTAAAATCAATCTAACTACCACTTTGTTTTTGTGGGACAATATTGACATATTTTCTAATGTTTTTGGGTTTATCTTGAACGATAAGTTTTTCGTAAGACTACGGTTTACGTCATTGTTGTCTAGGTTTCCCTAAGATAACGTTGTGAAATGAATGTAGCTGCTATCCCTGAAAAGGGAAATTTTCCAGATGTTTAGGATTTTTGTGTATCATTTTCCAAATGTTTTTGTATTTTCAAGGTCATGTTCTGAAAGCAATGTACAATATTTAAAGAAACGTGGAATGCCCCCAACGTGATGTAGGAATATACAAAGGGTCAAATTCCACGTGTTAATGTACAATGAAGTGGAATGTGAATGTTCCCCTAGCACGTGATGTGGGAATATACAAATAGGCCACATCCTTCACACAGATATAGCATAAGTAAACTAGATCACAGGTCCTGCAAGGGAGCTCGAGGTCGGATTCCTAGACCTAGCCAAGGGTACTGCAGAATTTAGCAAGTGGCAAGAGTTACCCATCCTGTCACAAGAGTGACTTGTGTACGAGAAACCTTCCTTAAGCACTGGAAACTATTTTTCACAAGAGGACATGCCCACTACGCCACAATTGCGTGGTTTTCACATGAAGACGACCTATTTTCTCTTTACTTTTTCTCAATTTTTCATTTTTTTTGCTTGTTTTTTCTTTGTTTTCTACTTTTTAGTTTCTTATCTCAATATTCTAGCCATGCCTAAGCATAGAAGTGCTTGAGGTGAATGGCATTCATGGGCTCTAGAAGCTCTTCACCATCTGAATAGGCAAGTCTATATGCCCCTGATCCATATTTAGCGGTCACCACATAGGGGCCGAGCCAATTGGCCTCAAATTTACCTTTCTTTTCCCTATCTTTGGTGGTATTCTTTTGATTTTATTTCAGTACGAGATCACCTACATCAAATTCCCTATGAATGATGCATTTGTTGTATCCTCTAGATACTCTATTTTGATATACTTTAAGGTGATTAAGCACTCTGATACGCTGTTCATCTAACAGTTCCAACTCTGCCAGGCGAGCAACTTTGTAGTCTTCATCTTTGTCGAGGTAATCCTTAAGAGATATTCTTCACGGAGGGAAGCTCCACTTCCAAAGGTATGATGGCTTCAGTGCCATAGACAAGTGAATATGGGGTCGCACCAGTAGGGGTGCGGATGGAGGTTCGATAAGCCCAAAGGGTGGGATGGATTTGTAAGTGCCAATTACGACCAGTTTTACTGACCATTTTCTCCATAATGCACACAAGAGTTTTGTTTGTAGCCTTTGCTTTCCCATTACCTTGAGGGTAATAGGGGGGTGGACCATTTAAGTTGGATACGAAAGTGTTGACACAAGTCTTTTACCGATCTTTTTTTTGAAATATTTACCATTGTCAGTGACAATGAGCCGAGGGGATACCAAAACGACATATAAGATGGTTCATGATAAACTTGGATATTTGTGCACTGGTGACATAGGTCAAAGGAACAACCTCCACCCATTTAGTGAAATACTCAGTGGCAGTTATGATGTGTGTATGACCATCTGATGAAGAAGGGTGGAGCTTCCCTATGAGATCTAAACCCCACTTTGAAAAAGGCCAAGGCGTTGCAATAGGATGTAAAGCCTGTGCTGGTGCATGTATGAGATTACCGTACTTTTGACAAAGTTCACATTTCTTCATGAAGTTGCAGCAATCGGATTCCATGGTAGGCCAATAGTAGCCTACTCTCAACAGTTTCTTAGCTAGCACCATGCCACTAGTGTGTGCCCCATAGATACCACTATGTACCTCTTTAATCGCGTGAACCAAATCAGTAACATTTAGACAGCAAAGCAAGTTCCCATCATAGCCATGATGATAAAGGGTGCCTCCTAGGAGGGTATAACGGGCAATGCGGTGGATAAGGGATTTTTTCTCTAAATGGGTAATGTCAGGTGGGAAGGTTCCATCTTGTAGGTATTGGTAAATAGGGTCATACCATGGGGATAGGGGACCAAAAAATTCACATGCTAAGTAGGATTCAGGCATATCATATGCCAGATCTGTAAGTGTTCCACAAAGAAAGGCATCTTACTCTCTTTAGGCGGGATGCACAAGAGAGAGCCGATGGTAGCCATGACATCCATAGATCTATTATGAGATCTGGGTTTTTGTTCAAATATGACATGTGAAAAATATTCCTTCAGGGTTTCAACCATCTTCTTATAGGGAATAAGTTTTTCATCTTTAACCTTGTATTCATCATTGACCTGCTTAATGATAAGTTGAAAATCTCCAACAACTCGCAGTTGTTTGATGTTCCAAGTGATAGCTAGCTTGAGGCCAGTAATGAGTGCCTCATACTCTGCAATGTTATTGGTACAAGGAAACCCCAACTGGAATGCCCTTGGTATAATATCTCCTGTGGGAGTAATAAGCACCACTCCTGCTCCTGATCCATGAAAAGTAAATGATCCATCGAAATGGACCTGCCATTCCGCAGATTCTTTGATATACATCATAGATGCGTCTGGGAGATCCAGACACAAAGGCTCTGTTCTTGGTAAAGGTGCTTCTGCCAACTGATCTATCAATACCTATCCTTTTAAGGACTTCTAATTTACAAACTCTATCTCAAATTCACTCAAAAGAATGATCCAATTAGCCATTCGGCCTGTTAAGGCAGGTTTGGATAAGAGGTACTTAAGAGGGTCAACATTGGAAATAAGTTTAGTTTTATTGTTAAGGAGGTAATGGTGGAGTTTCTGAAATGTAAAGATGACTGCCAAGCAGGCCTTTTCAATCTGTGAATAGTTCAATTCATAGGCAATCAATGTACGACTAAGGTAATAAACAACTCTCTCCTTATGGCCAAGGTCGTATTGGGCAAGTAGTGCACCAATAGTGAATTGGGTAGCAGAAATATATAAAAGGAGAGGCTCTCCAGGAGTAGGGGGCATCAGCACAGGTGGATTTACAAGGCACTACTTGAGTAGAGAAAATGCCTTCTGTCATTCAAGCCCCCACTTGATAGCAACATCTTTCTTTAATAGATGTGTAAATGGATGACATATATCCGTAAGCTAAGAAATAAAATGACAAATAGCCTGGATCTTTCCTTACAGACTTCTGAGTTGTTTAAGAGTGGTGGGTGGAGGCATGTCTATAATAGCAGTGACCTTGGTGGGATCCACTTCTATCCCTCTCTGTGATACTATAAATCCCAAGAGTTTTCCTGATAATACACCGAAGAGGCACTTCTTAGGATTAAGATGAGCCTTGTAGTCCCTGAGGCATTGAAAGATACGTCTAAGAACTTCTGGGTGCTCTTCTTTGCTCTTTGATTTAGCTAATATGTCATCCACATAGTCCTCCATAATATTGTTCATCATATCATGAAAAATGACAGTCATAGCACATTGATAAGTAGCCCAGACATTCTTGAGTCTGGAATGGCATGAATTTGTAATAAAAGGTTCCCCATGGAGTGAAGAAGGCAGTCTTGTGCTGATCCTCTTCTGTGATCCTTATCTGATTATACCCTGAGAAGCCATCCATTAAGGATAGCATCTCATAGCCAGCGGTAGAGTCTACGATCATATCTATGTTTGGCAAAGGAAAATCATCTTTAGGACATGCTTTATTGATGTCACGGAAGTCAGTATAGATCCTAATGCCAATGGGTTTCTTTTGTACTGGAACTATATTGGAGATCCAATCTGAGTAATCAATAGGTTTGATAAAATCTGTAGCCAAGAGTTTCTCCAATTCTTCTTTGACAAGAAGTGCAACTGTAGGATGCATCTTCCTCAGTTTCCATTTAACGGGCTTAACGTCTGGGTGCACAACAAGGTTGTGCACAACTAGTGCTGGATCCAAGCCGGGCATATCTGAATATGTCCATGCGAAAATATCAACGTATTCTCTTAAGAGTTCCACAAAGGTTTTCTGTTCCTGAGCTAAGAGTGAAGCCCCCAACTTGATCATCCTGGGTAAATCCTCTGAACCAATGTTAACACTGATGGTTTCCTCAATGAGCATCTTAGATGCGTCCTCCATTCTGGTAGGATCAAGAGGTTGGGTGAGATCAACCTCCTGAGGTATCTCTTTATCATCTTCAAATGGATAAGTTACTTTATCCACGTGATTTTCATTTTTTTCTTTTATAAGTGTCTCAAAGAGTTTATCACTGTGAGATTTCCATTTATTCTTTGTACTAGGCTACTCTGAAGTATTTTTACTTTTATTCACAACATTCTTACCCAAGCAGGCCACACATCTTTGCATCTTCTCCGAAGTATGCACATGTGTTTAACTAAATTTAGAATTCTTTCTTGTGGTCCCCAGCAGGAATAAAATCCATGAGTCTCATGAATTCCGCGAATTCTTCATCATTCTCGAAGATATCAAGTGGTACGTAAAATTATTGGTTCCAATCTACAAGTTTAGGATAAACTAGGGTGACTTGATAATCGGTTGAAGGGATGGATTCAAATAGGGTAAGGATGGCTGACTCCGGAAATAGGTTCGTGGAAGCCAAATATTTGTAGAGGATACATTGGGAACTTGTATCGCTATCCACATTATAAAAAATGTCCTGGCACTCAGAAAAGGTAGCATCAACCTTGACTGGTTGAGCATCCTGGGATTTTAACCCAAGGCCATGTTTTTCAGATTTCAAACGGTGAGTAGGAATAGGTTCTAGATGGCCTTGTGCATTGGCTCCACATCTGTATCCTTTATAACCCATGACAAAGCATCATGCGGTGTACTTTAGTATACTGAGGCACTTGATGGCATGAGGCCATGGTTCCTTTTAGCACCTTACTAATGGGATCCTCCAACATCTTTTCTTCAGACAGGAGGCCACTATGAAAAAATTTATCCTAATGGTTCTGAACATGGTTCTTGTGTACTTTTGAACTGAAAATAGGGCTTACCCTGTGTCCTTGGTGACACTAATAAGTATGAAATTAACAATTCTTGTTCAAGAGTAAATGGATTTCCTGGGCCATATTTTGCTAAGGTAGCCTCCCAAGATGTAAAAGGGTTGACCAAAGAAGGGAAGTCCTGATTATAAGGTGTGAGCGACTATGAGTCCACTCCAATTCTTCATAGCTTCCATTTTAAGAGGGATAACAACATCCACGAAAGGGAATTCATAGGATACACGAGAGAAATTATGCAACACCCGACAATGAGTGAATTACTCAGGATCTTACCCGAGATAGTTATTATACACCCTTCATGGCAAAAATTGATACACTTATGAAATGTCGAAGGGATAGCCTACATGGCATGAATCCACGGACACCCCAAGAGCATGTTATATGGGAGATCTAAATCCAGGACATGGAAGGTCGTATCATGATAAGTTGGACCTACTTCCATGGGCACTATAATAGTACCTGCGGATTCTCTCTCCTCATTATCATATGCTATGATAGTGATGGTCTTAGCTCCCAGATATGATTCTGAGAGGCCTAGCTTCCTAACCAGCTTCAATGTGCATATGTTTAGACCAGATACCCCATCTACAAACACTATTTTAATCTTATGACGGGTAACCGACTACTTCTAAATAGTGAGGCAAATTATGCTCAGGGTTTTTACACAGGATAGTGTTGCGATCAAAAGTGATATGATCAGTGGGTTCAAGGTGGGAGACCATAGCTTGCAAGTGTGTAGGATCTACCTCAGTAGAGACTCCAGAATTCTAAAATGTTTTGTACAACATCTCCTTGTGAGTAATAGAGATTTTGAGAAGGTCTAAAAAGGATATTTTATCTGATGTTTTCTCTATCTGGTCGAGTAAATTATATTGGCTTTGGGTAGTTGGTATTGGATCATGTATGATTAAGTGAGCACGTCGCATTCCAACTGCACAACTCTTTTCAAGAATTCGGATTATGTTTACTCGTTCGTTAGGTGAACGGATGCAACCTATAAGGGATTTGAATGGATTGTCGTTACTAGGTTAAACTTACACAGTAGTGAGATAGTCATTAGGGGCCTGCCCGTGATCTGGTTTCCTTTTCTTTTTATCCACATGATTGTGAAAAGGTTCTTTATATATGCCAATTTTTTTATTAGGGCCCTATCCTGAATCAAGAGGTGATTCTACGACAATATTTCTCTCTTCAGTGAGGTCTTGTATGAAGTGTCTCAGCTATAGACATCTATCTGTTTTGTGTCCTTTGACACGATGGAAGTCTTAGTATTCATGGTTTTTATACCAACTAGGTTTTGGAGAATTTTTTGGGAATGGTGCTGTGATACTTGGATTCTCTACCATTTTAACATCATCTAATTGTTTTAATATAGTAGTCAGGGGTTTTCTCAACGTTGTGAACGTACGTTTTATAGGTGCCTTGGGATGAGGTCCTTATGAAAGCTTCAAAAGATGGACCTATCTGCAGAGCTTGGACTCTTTTGGAGTCAGTAATTCCATCACTCAATGACGTGCTTGTTCTTATTAAAGAACTTAGGTTTGTCTATAGATTTGGCCTCATGTTTGTCTTTGACAAAGGGTTTAAGTGTTCCTTTGGTAATAAGAGCCTTTTCAATTTGGCTACCTTTCTCTATAACTTCCTCGAAGTTAGATCCACAATGCATCTGAAGATGGAAGGCTATCTCCTGAGTTTAAATTAGGAACAAAAATTCTCACTAATTGTTTTTTAGGTAAAGCACAATGGGAAGCGACTAGCCAGCGCTCTCCATCGTTGTAAGAAACCCGCGAAGGTCTCATTAGGTTTTTACTTTGCATTGCAAAGGTCATTCATCGTGATATCATTTTCAATATTGAAAGAATAGTGCCGCACAATTTTTTCTGCTAGTGCCGTCCACGTTGTTATATATCCTTTAGGTATGCTACAGAACCATTTAATCGCCAAAGCTCCCAAACTGTAGGGAAAGAGTCGTATTAGAAAATTATCATTGTAGGTGACCTCTTGACAAGCCATGTAAAAGTATTTGATGTGATCGTGGGGATCACCTTTTCCTTTGTACTTGTCGAGCTTTGGGATAGTGAAATGTTTAGGAAAGGGCTGCAGTAGCATGTCTTTATTGAAGGGATAAGGACATAGTTCTTCGTAGAGATACTTTCTGTTTTGGCCTATATTTCCCTGTTGTAATGTTGTGATCGTATCTTTCATAGATTTCAATTCATCCTGAATGAGTTTCTCCTTAGTAGGTGATATTGACCTTTGAATCTAAGTTACTTTAAAGGTATAGTATGTATGTGGATCAAATTGAAACTCGTTAAGTTTATTTTTGTCTTTGTCTTTACCTATGTTTCTTTTTGAAGCACCTAGGTTCGCTAATTTCTGACTCAACTTCAAGATCTATTTTTGGAGGGTCTCCTCCTCAACTAGGGGATCCTCTTCTTCATCAAATTTCAGAGGAGGGGAGGCCTTCCACTGCTTCAATTTTTACTTTACGCGAAGCCTTAAAGCGAGGTTTACATGATGTTTCACCTTCAACAGTAGCCTTATGTTGCCCAGAAGTCGATGCATATCCCACATCAAAAGGATTATCTGTGTCTAAGACGAATCTTCGCTCTCCGAAGTTAGGGTCGACAGCCTTTGTTTCTTCTTCGCGCTCATGTGGAAGTTTAGCTCCTAACCAAGACTCTCGTGCAGGTACTTGATCTTTGTTATAATATAAGAGCTCGTCAAATTTGTTTAGGTATAACCTTTGTTGTTCTCCCAAAGAGTCTGACTCTCCTCCACTATGATCGATTAACGTCTCCATATCTTTGACTTGAGAGAAGAGAAGTCCTAAATTGTTCCCGCTAAAGGGGAAATCATCGAAAGGATTAGCTCCTGCATTAAGCTCACTGGATTTTGTTGCCATTTTGAAAAGTCTAGGCATTACTAGCCGATACTCAGATGCAACACTATGTTTACTAGTTTTCAAAGGATACTGATATGGACAGATGAAAATGTATCACTTACCTAAGTTGTGTTATGTCAAATCTATACTTAAAAGACCAAGATGAATGACAATATTTGTACCAGATATGTGGGCCAAAGTTAGAAATCTAACAAGGCTTGAATATCAGCACAATACTGACAAAGTCTTCTAATAAGGTATACCTAGAACTGACTCAAGTACTGACAACAAACCAAGTGTATTGAAAAGTGGAAGTCACAATTAGATACAACGTAACAACGCTATCAAGCTATCTCAACCAAGCAAGCAAGGCATCGATATCAAGACAACATCATGACGATATATATAATGCGTTATCAACACTCATCAAAAAACCTAGATGACATCAGAACTAAAACCAAGTAGAAGGTATAACAAGAAGTCTGCGATGATGTGAGCAACGTAACCGTGTAATAGAGGGATTTATACTACGTTCCCAAAGAATGGGAGACAAAATGTAAATTCCAATACTAAACAACTAAAATGCAAGCAAAATTCGACAAATTAGGGAGAGATAAAATGACAAAACCGACCTGTAACAATGATGAAGATCCTGAAGTCAAGATCATAGGACTGCCAAAGATGCGAAAACATACCCACCCGCTTTAGTCATTTAACACCCCAGCCACAAACATGGATGAGTGTAAACGTACAAAAAAGTAGCTAGCACTATCTTTGACACGACACGTAAAGTATGCCTCTGTTCGAATTCCAACATGGAAAGTACGAACGCATGGGTGTAGATCAAGAACATGTGAAAATAGACTTAGTTTCACTTTGGGCAGAGCTTTGCCTCGTTTGAAAAATGAGAAGGAAGCTAAGCTAAGTAATACGTTTGTCTAAATTCGTGATGAAAAACACTTAGATCCAACTTAGAATGGGTTTGTTACCGTGTTCGACAAACAAGGTGCTAAATCTAAACAAGTTATCACTTCGTGATGGAAAACAATGTGAATGGACTAGTAAAGTTGGCCTCTAGACAAAATGGTCTCCTTAATAAGTTCTCTCAACTGGGTGTTACAAGGTTGTCTTAAGCGAGCACGATCTACCCAAAAATTTGCACTGCCTAGTTTGGGAGTATCTCGGCTTTACTTTACCCCCTTTAAGAATAGTAGGCAACTAGTGTGTCTACATGTACTATCACTGGGGTCGCCACACAGGGACAAATTGTAATGCTATCTCACAAGGAATGTACTAGTCAAGTGGGTAAGCGAGGTGCTTCCCGTTTCGTCCACGAGGTTACTCAGCGGTGGACTACTTTGGAGTTCCTGGAACCACCCCCATTGTTATAGCTTAAGGTGTTATGCCAAAGGGGTTACGTTCCAGTTAAGCAGAGAGGGACTTACCCTTTTCCAAAACCTACAATAAAGTGTGTTGAATATGGTGTGTTTTTTTATCTTTTTTAATCTTAATGTGGTTTCAAAAGTGGCACACCATTTGGCAATCTACAAACACACGTGTATTAGAAAGTTTTCGCTTCAATCTTAACACCTTTCTTTGACCAACGTTAGGTCCTGAAGACAACAAGCTAGTTAGTAGTTTTCTTGTTTGCTGATTGAGGTAAAAGGGAACTCACACTTGCTTTTGATTCCTAAGATCTCCCCGGAAAGCGTGAAGGAAGAGCATACGCAAAGTGGAAATCCTACTAAAAGCACATAAAAATGTTACTTTATCCTTTAAAGAGCAAGTTTTTTTAACATATAAAATAGATTTTTTGTAAGTGCTTTTGATCTCCAAGATCACTTTGGAAAGCTTGAGGAGAGAGCATACGCACTTGTCACAAATCCTAATTTAAGCTAAGGAATGAAAAACACTTAATAATGCAAACTGAAATTTTAAAGAGTTAGCCCTGTTTTTAAAACCTGTCAACTTTTAGAAACCGGCATCAAAAAATGTCAGAGAAATAGCTAAAACAGACTGTAAATTTTTTTTTAATTTTGACAGTAACACCTACACCCAAACCGACATGTATGCGCCCCAACCAATGGGTACACGCCTAAACCAACACCTACGCAGGTCTATTAAGATCAAAATAGTCACCAACACCTATGCGCCCTAATCCAACAGGTACGCTAGGGTTTCAACATGGGTGCGCTCCTACCAACGGATACGTAGGCCCAAGTCAAAAAGAAGTATGTAAACTTTTTACACAATGATATTAATTACACAGACACGTCCAGAGAGACGAAGATGCGGACAAACCAACGGAGACGTGGACGTCATCCCTATAGAGAAGAATTTTACATAAACATAGAGGACACCTCGACGGGTACGTGGCCTTTCCGATGGAGATGTGCGTATATCAACGTGTACACGTCACCTTAAAACACCTACGCGTGCCCTGTAAAAAACCTGCAAAAAACATGGATTTTCAAAATTTTAAGAGCAAACAGGTTATTGGTTAGTCAAAGCTTCCTATTTCTATGTTAAACCCACAAATGTATGTAAATAGAGTTCATTAATCCAAGGTTTAAAACAGAAATGAGGAAATAACAAGTGATTTAAACTAAAAAACTTGAAAAATGACTTTGAAAAACCTAAATGACCTCCATTAATGGAGGATGGACATAAGAGTCCCACTAGGTGTGCCAAATGTGTTCAAAGAAAAGTTGTGAAAGCCATGGATTTGGGGTAAGAATTCCTAAAGAATCCCCAAAGGCTTCAAGCAACAAATCAGTGGACCATCCGATAAGAAATGAGCAAGATTTTATAACTAGCATACATTATGAAGTAAACACTCAAATTTAAGCTAATTAAAACTACCTCTATTCTTTGAAAGCTTAAAAATAATGAACCTAGTAAGTCCTAAGAAATTAGTTTAGTGATTAAGAGAAAGAGATCTCCCCATTATAGGATTTTGAGCCAATGGTTCTTCTCTTTTACCCTATAAATTGGATTAGCAATACAAAAAATGAAGTAAATAGCTCAATATCTAAACTAGAAATGAAATCTAGAACCTAGATGTAAAATACTATAATCTATGCTTATGAAGAAGGGAGGAATTCTTGAAAATGAGAGAGGGGCTCTAGCCCTATATATAGTTTTCCATTTGGGAAAAAGGGAAACTTGAGTGCATGTGGGACAAACTAAATTCCAAAAAACACTTTTAGCAAGTCAAAGCTTACTTTGACTAGGTTTAGGGAGTGACAATCCATGTTTAAGCTTAATTAAACATGTTTAGGAGGTGATTAGGGTTTGGAGAGAGTTTTAAAGGGTTAGATCACTCTAATGGAATGGATTGATAGGCCAGGAAGGTGGTAGAAGCGAACTGGAAGAAAGTAAGAAGATGATGTAGTTAGAACAAAGCTACTATAGCTTGTTTAAATGGTTTACAAAAGGAAAAACAAAAAAAGAGATGTCATAGGAAGAGAGTTAAATAAGTCTAACCAACGAGTGTATTGTCAGTTTGCATGGAGAAGCATAACTAGCGTAATATTATTCATAATAGTGTATTAGCCAAACTACAGGTGTCTACAACATGCATTTGACCCAATTTATTTCCTTTGGCTGTGTGGGTTGTATCTTTGGCTGCATGGAGATTCTTTCCTAGCTTTGGCCTCCCCAAAAAAATAAAAACATATGCTTTGGACTGTTCTTTTTTGAAAAAATGCATGGAAATTTTGGACTTGATAACCTGCATTAAAATATTCTCCTTTAAAATGTGTGGGATTTCTCCTTCTTTGGCTTGTATGGATCTTCCTTGCTAGAACATGGAAATTAAATTCTTCCTCTCAAACTTCTAACAACTCCTCCCTCCACGTTGGTCTTTTTCTTGATGTGTAGACATGACATACATGAAACAGACTTGGCGTGGAAACTTGTTCCTTCTGCTACCTATGCCTGGATTGTAAATTTTTCCTTCAAGTGGAGAGCCTCTTCAATATCTTTGTGTTAATACCTTATTCTTTTTCTTTTGCGTTGAAAATTCCACCAATGTGTAGCTTTTAAGAACTCATGGTGAATGTGTGGTGATTTTTTGAGGGATGTGATAAAATATTACTCTGAGACGTTGCCTTCAAAAGAAATAACAAGAAATTTGACAGCTTCACACAAATTCTTCCAACAGTTTGACAGAAGGATTTATGAGGATTTAGGAAGCTTCCTCACAACCGTTTCTTATTCATCCTGTTAAAACAACTTCCCTCTTTCCCAGGTAGTGGCATTAATTGCCAGGGGGAAGTGAGGAAATAAATAGCCATTTTCCAGCGGAAATGGCAAGGCGGGCTGGTAATCCCATTTTATTTCCCCATGTGGGAAATAAGGAGATTTTTTTCCCGTTTGCCAATTCATTGATTTGGCGAAATCGGGGGAAGAAATCCCATAAGCGGGGAATTAAAAAAAAAAATTCTAGGAAAGGGGAAATCTATGTCTGAGAAGCCAATTTGGCATCCCGGCAATGGGAAGCGGAAGCTTATTTTTTCCCCGGCAATTAAAATAAATCTTTTTGAATGAATTTTAATTAATATTTTTTAATTAAAAACCCCCAAATTTTTTAAAATTTGATTTTATCAAACAAAGAGTAATTAATTAATTAATTAATATTTAACGTAGCTTAAGACCTGGTGGGAGGCTTTCTCGCCCGAAATGGATGAAACAAAGACCGGAATGATCACAAAAAATGAGACGATCACGATAAGAGAGCAATAAATCACGCAAATTCAAAATTTATTTTTTTATTAATTTTGTGAACTCAAAACTGGCTGATAACAGTTGGATCTAATTGGGGACAAGGACTTTAAGGATGCAACAATGGAACCAGACCAAAATATTAATGAACTGATCCCAAAAATGATAGGGCATAAAAATGGGGAAAAGAAACAAACCAAAATCCTAATTACTTATGTACATACCGGGGGACATCTCATTTTCAATTTTGATAATGTTTGAGATATTGCCCACTGTAGGGAAAAGACAAATGAGTTCCTTCAGGATACGCCAAGTAATAGGTATTATCCCCATAGAAATGTCTGATCTTGAAAGGTCCTAACCATAGTGAATCAAACTTCCCATGCTTTCCTTTCAGTTCGCGTCTCTTATCCCAGAGAAGAACTAAGTCATTGATTTGGAAATGCCTCTCCTTAGTTTTCCTATCGAACAACCTCTTCACTTTGGACCGATGTTCCTCGATCCTATTTTTCCACTTGACTTCTTTGTTCTTCAAGCTTTCTTAGGAATGTGATCCTTTTATCTAACACATTGGTGAAGCATTCATCATCAACTACTTGAGCTAATCATAATGATCGTAACTCCAATGTGATGGGAATTTTAGCATCAGTTCCATACAAAATTTGAAATGGAGACATTCTGATTTCTCTTTTTGGGAGATATGCAGTCAGCCCACAATGCTTCATATAAATTTTTTGTGCCAAATTCTTTTATTTTTTTCTTCTACTAACTTGCGCACGATAGTAATGATGTTTTTGTTACTAGATTTTTCTTGACCATTTCCCTATGGGTAATAATCTAACTAATGAGACAAGATATCCCATACCCATAACAAAAAAAACCCTATCATCTCTGCAGAAGAAAAATTGGAAGCATTTTCCGTCATGATCTTGTGTGGAATTCTGTAACGAATCAATATATTCTCTTTGATGAAGTCACATATTACTGTAGTATATGTTTTATTTTATTGGTATAGCTTCTACCCACTTCGTAAAGTAGTCAGTTGCAGTGAGCACGTGAGTATGACCAGCACTAGAGTTTGGGTTTACGACCCTGATAAAATTTGAAAGAGTTCTTCAATGACAACTGGATTCAAAGGCAAAGCTACCAATTTAGGTCTTCTAACAACTTGTTGACAAGCTTCACATTTTGTTACCCATTTCTGAGCATCGAAAAACATACTAGGCCAATAATAATGTGCTCGCAAAATTTTATGAGTTGTCATTGGGCCAAAGAAATGACCACCACAATCATGATTGTGAAAGGATTCCAACAACCTAGGTTGTTGTTCTTTATCAACACATCTGAGGAACATGTCGTCAATCCCTTTCTTGAACAACGTGTTATCCCAAATGATGTACCTTGACAGCTCTTAATTTGATAGCTCAATTTCTCTTTAGTTGTCAGATTCTCTAGGACACTCGCCATATGTGAGGAAGTAGGCAATATCATCGGAATATCATGCATCTGTGGTACTGACAAAAACTACCAATGGTAAATTTTTTTCAACTGGTTCTTCCTCAGAGTTATCTCGTGGTTCATTCTCTGCAATGATTTGGCAGAGTCCTCTTCCATCGAACCAAATTGGTAGGCTTGATGTCCAAATCATATTCTTGGATCTTGGAGACCCAATTACCTCTCTTAGATCCTGGTTCATATTGTGTCAACATTGATTTCACCGCGGTGTCCAGAACTAAGACTTTAGTATGAGAATTCAATATGTAATACCTGAAGTGTTGTCAAGGCTATTACCACCACGTACGTATGTCTCTCAAGAGGAGTGTAATTAAGTTCATGTTTCTTGAATCCCAGAAATCATGAATGCGATAGGAGATTTGATCCCCTCTTGATTGTTGCTGAGTCAAAATGGCAGAGATTGTGTGTGGCGAAGCATAGCCATAGATTATAAAATCCTTTTTAAAATTGGGGAACACCAATGTAGGAGCTTTTGCAATAGCACTCTTGATTCGCTCATATGCTTCTCTACCTTCCTTTGACCATTTGAAGGATTCTTTCCCTTTCATCATATCAATGATTTCTTTAGTCAGCTCGGCAAAATCTGGCACGAACCTTCTCAAAAAGTTCACCTTCCCAAAGAATGAGTGGACTCCAGGCTTACTTGTAGGCAAGGAAAGATTCTTTATAGCTTGAACGCATTCAGGATCGATCTTAGTTCCTTCCTTAGAGACATTATGACCTAGAAGTTTCCCTTATGTAACTCCAAACATAGACTTTTTTGGATTCAGAGAAATCTTATGAAGTCTGTACCTTTGCAATATTTTCTCCAAATCCCTTAGGTGATCTTCTCATTTCTTGGAGAACACTGTCAAGTCATCTAGGTATATCACAATGATCTTGTCTTTATAATATGCAAATGCCATATCCATGGCCCTTTGAAAAGTTGCACCGGCATTGATCAAACCGAAGGGCATTCTTCTATACGCGAATGTACCCCAGGGGGTAGTGAACGTAGTTTTATGTTGATCTTCTCTAGCCACTTCAATCTGATTATAGCTAGAGAAACCATCTAGCATAGATAGCATTTCCGATCCAGTTACTGCATGCAGAATATGGTCCATGACTGGTAGTGGGTAGTTATCCTTCAAGGAAGCCTGATTAAGATTGCAGAAATCCACGCAAATCCTAATTTCTCCATTTTTCTTGCGAATCGGTACAATATTAGCTATCCAAGTCGAATGTCGAATAGGAAACACTATTCGTGCATCTAGCATCTTTTGAACTTCATGAAATATTGTCCCTGCAATCTTGGGATTATATTGTCTTTGCTTTTTGCCTGAATGGAACTACACCAGGCTTCAAGGGTATGGCATGCTCCATTTCCCTGGGTTGGAAAGACTTAATGTCTTCGTATGAGTAAACCAAAATGTCAAAATATTTGGTAAGGAGACTTATGAATTTCCTGCACTCCTCAGGTGAGCAACACTTACCAATATTGATCAAGTGAGGTTTATCCTTGGTACCGATATTAACTTGCTCATAGTCAGCAGAATTCGTAGGTCCTGCCTGCTCTTTCTCTTTGATAAACCTGTCATGTTTGTCAAAAAGTTCTTCAAGTGAAACCAATCCTTTGGGAATTTTATTTCCTTTGAGTTGAATGATGCCATCACCAGGATCTTCGTTCTCAACTCCTTCCTGAATGGGTGAGGTAGTTGATTCGTGAAATGCCGAATCACTTCCTTCAAAGTACAACTGTTCAAAATTTTCTCTCTTTTCCAAGAAGGCAATAATTTGTTGATCATCATTAAATACTTGCCAATTTTCTGCATTGTCAGGAACACTTGGCCTAAAAACCATTTCAATGGTGTATTTGACTTGATCAAATTCTGAATGAGGAATCATTAATGAAGCTGAGACTACTAGAGAATCTACTTTGTCATTCTTTTCACGAGGGACAAATTTTATGGAAAAATCATCGAAGACTTCTATTGTGTCCCACACTTTATTTCTGTAGTGTCTCAAACGATCATTATTTACTTGGAACTGATTTCTTACTTGTTTCATGATCAATTCTGCATCCCCAAAGACTTCCAAATTTTTTATCCCTTTCTCCTCTGCAGCTTGAAGGCCAAGGATTAATGCCTCATACTCTGCAGTGTTATTAGTATTTGAAAATTTGAGTTTGTAGGAAAAAGGAAATATTTTACCATTTGGAGATATGAGCACCACTCCTGCACCAGAGCCCATCGAGCAACAACTTCCATCAAACTCAAGAGTCCAGATCTCATTGGAATCTTGGCAAGTGATCTCAGGGGTATGAATTTCTGCAGTCATCATATAATTACCCATACTTGAGCCTTGGAAAAGGATCTGTGTGCGAGGATCTTCGGTTTTAGTTACCGTGAACTTTTCCTGAGCTTCCGGCATAAGCTTTTTCATTTCTCCATTGATAGGAATCATGGCGTGAGACCAGTCCATTTGAATCTCACCACCCAAATCCTACAAAATTTCCTGCTCAACAACATTCCATACGAGGTGGGAATATCAGCAACTAAAATAGTTACCTTAACTCACTTTTGAGGGAATTGGGCTAAAACCATTTGGGCGTCTTTAATCTGCCCGATTAGAGGAACTTGCTTGGTTTCCATGGAGTAACATGATCTGAATGTTCTCGTACAAGTCAAACCAAGAGCATGTGCTACTTTGGCTGGCATCACATTATCCGAGGCTCCAGAGTCTATAATGCAATTACTTAATTTGCATCCGTTGATCAGAAAGGACACAAAGAAAGGTTCGATCTTTTCATTTGAAGGTGTAGTGGCTGCCACAATATTTTGAGTTTTCCCATCTTTGGGAGTTTTCAGAATTCCTTTGGAGGAATGAATAGTAGAGTCACCTTTGATAAACTGGACCAATTTCTCGAGCTGATCCTTGTTGGACTTCAAGTACTCTGCCTGTGACATGGAAATTTTTGTTTTATTGATATGATCAATGATATCAAATTTAGGCAAAGTAATCATACTTGAAGTCTCAGATATAAGTTCTTTCGAACTTGATGATGGCACACTTTTGACCTTGGCCTCGGGCTTGGTTGACACTGATGTGGAAGAAGAAGCTTTCTTCGTAGTTGGTTTACCAACCGATTGATCTAACAAAGGCCCTCCTTTCTTTAAGATAGTTTTGACCTTTGAAACCTCAGTCACCTTGGACTCTTTAGGAGCCTCATTTGTCTTGGATTCTTTGGGAGTTTCCTTGGAAACCTCTTTATCTCCCGCCTTAGTGGTATCCTGCTCCTTTTTCTGAGAGCGTGTGAAAACGACAAAAGATTGACTATTCATATCTTCTATAATTTCTTCGTATTCATCTTCCTCATCGGAATGGTACTCAAAGAAATGATTATTACTTTCCCCCTCAGGATCTTCAACTTCAGGTTCAGATGTCTCAGAATCTGGCTCTTCCTCATCAACCTCGACGACTTCAATCTCATCATCACTTTCTTCAATGACATCACATTTTGAATTAGTTGCGGGAGCTGCTTCAATAGCAAGCCTCGTTGGAGCACCTGCAATCCTGGCTTTGTTGGGAACGTATCCTTTTCTCGGGATGTCTTTGTAAGGAGAAGGTTTACTACTTTGAGCAACTTGCTTTTTCAAAGCCAGCACATCATTAGCCAACTTAGTGAGTATAGTTTCTGAAGCGTTGGGAGTTTCTTGACTCTTTCCTTTGAGGGAATTTTTCTTGAATTTTCCTGCCATGATTAAGTCATCTTCAATTTCTATGGCCAAAGATTGAGCAAGTTCCAAAGTAGCCACCCTAGCCCTTCTCAGCTGATAGCACACTTCTGGTTGTTGTGCGTTAATAAAGAAACATTTTTGTCCATCAAGGTTTGGACGAATCCCGGCGGGAACTTTGTTCACCATCTTGTTGAATTTAGCCAAAATTCCTCATGGGTTCTGTTGGCTCTTTCTTCGCCTGAGATAGTTGCAAGAAGAGCATGTTCATCTTCTGCCATCTTGAATCGATTTTCAAACTTATTTTTCATATCATTCCAATTTGTGATACATCCATTGGGTAGATGATGAAACCAATCTGCAGCAACATCATGCAATGTTTCGATGAAGAGACGAATAGCAACATCTTCATATTCTACCGACAAAACAACACATGCAGCGAAAAAGGCAGAAATATGGTCATCTGGTGACGTCTTCCCATCTCCGTCGAACTTGGGAAGAATCTTTCTTGATCCTTGTGGGAGTTCATGTCGAGCAGGTAAGGCCAATGGGCCTATGGCATTTCCCCATGGTACATTGGCTGCCATTTGAGGAAAGGTGGTATGCGAAGGTAAAACAATGTGAGCAAGGACAAGTCCTTGACTGGTATTGATTCCTTCCTTGCTTGCTCTTTCAGGACTTGATGCAAGGCTTGCAGATCTACGAGGTGTGTTCTTCTTTGGAGGAGATAACTTGAAACCAAATTTTCCTTGAAAGTCAAAAGTGGGGTCAGATCGACCTTTAGCTTTTTCTCCTCGCGTAAACCTCTTTCCTTCCAGTTTGGAATCTTTATTGTGAAGGGATCACTGGCATGTTTTGACCGGCTCTAGCCTTTTCTCTTCGCTCTCTTTCTTGAGCTATTTGTGCCTGAATAACTCTAGCAACTCTCATGGCTTTCTCTTCTTCGTTATCTAGTACTGATGCGGCGAGATGAAAATGATGGTTACTTGTGTGCTTTTCCCAAATAGCTTGCCTCAAATCTGATGATATGTCTTCTTGAGTATCTGCAAAAACAAGATTTGGTTGCAAGATAGGTGGGTTACCTGTAATAGTCATACAACTTATTACCTTGGTGGAAGAGGACCGCGTCGGTGAACAATGATCAACACGTGTCCAGGAGGTCTTCTGGCCACAAGTGCGGGTGCTCTTCTTCTAAGGTCTTCGATGTAGATTTCTCTGTCAATGGCTCTATCAACAGCCACAAATTGCTGCAAGCTTTCATGGTTTTCCCAAGCTACTGTTCGAAGGTTGGCAGCAATGTCTCCTTGGAAATATTCGTCGGGCACAAGGTTTGGTTGAAGAACTGGAGCTTGTGCAGAGGGGATAGTCATAAAGATTTAACCAAGCACTGGTTAACGATTCCTAAATCCCCAGCGGAGTCACCAAAAACTGTTAGCATATGGATTTGCATGCATGCAAATGACATGCAACAGTGTGGGAATGAAGTCCCTCCTCAATGAAGGTGAGGCTGCCTTTATTGAAAACCAAAACTGTATTTACATCTGTACATTCAAAATTGTATGTGGGGGGTGTTTTGGAACATCAATGGAAAGAAAAGTGAATGAAGGAGATGGAATGGAATGTACTTGAAAGAACATGCAAGAGTTAGGTAAAAACTGAACCTAATATTGCATGAAGAGGAAAGAGGAATAACCAACACAAATAAAATGGAGTTTGAGTTAGCCAAACAAGAACGTGTAAAAGGGAACACACATGAGCAAGTAGATAATCAGAGCTTGATCACTGTGAACTAGAACAACTGATTAATAATGTTGACAATAAGATCAAAGATAATATTTGCATGCAAGATTCAAACACCTAACATCTAATGAACATAAGAACATCAAATGTTACAAGAGACAATGAATGAGACACAAAGTTCGTATTTCATTAACTCCAAAATGTTTTTCACAAAAGAACACAAAGTTTCTTCCTGAAACAAAGCTTGCACAAAAGTATTTTCTTCTCCTCTCTCAAAGTCACCCTTTACAAATGAGCCCCTCACTTCCTTTTATAACCCAAAAGTTGGTTACAAAGTAGTTAGGGTTTTACATGATCATTAAATAAGGCACTTAAGTGACCTTTGACTTTTTCAACAACTTTATTAAAGACAACCCAAAAATAGAAATTACTTAAAATATCCATTGTTTCCTGAAAACAAATAACAACACCTTTTAAAATATACAATAATAACCAGTGCCTTATCCATTGAAATGGGGTCCGCCTATCTCAAGCGTATGAGAAATGGACTCTCCCACTTCGTTAGATACCAAGAAAATCAACTCCCTGCACCGCCGGTGAAATTAGGATCTGCTGCTTTTGCCAGTTGAAAGGATCTAAACCTTCCCAAAGTTTCAAACATCTTTTCTTCTTCTGGAGGTTCACTTGGTCGAAGAATAGCCTCACAAAATACCTGCAATTCAAGAATTCTACTTGGCATATCATTTAAATTAACAATTTTGGATTGAGCATTCTCAAATAAGTTCTTTAATTTGATGCACCGCTCCATGGAAACTGACGAGAAATTGTTGGCGGGAGTGTACATGTCCTTAAACAATTGTGAAAATTGTTCTTCCACCTGCTCCGATGAACACCTTTGATTATGCTCATTTACGAGGTTACAAGGAATCTCAGCCATGAATTCCTGAATCAAGGAGAGTGAAGTGAAGGCTTCATTGCACATGCTTTCATAATGGATCATAGAATCCTCGAGAAGCATTTTTCTTGATTTGAGATGCAGACACCAAAGAAAACGTGTCCCTCGATGTTCAAATTCGAGAATTCCTTCAATAGCTAAAACTGAAGATTCCATACTTGTCATCTCCTGTAAACTGGGCAATATCTCATCCAAATTTGATATAGCAGAAACAAAAGTTTCTTTGAAAGAAAGAATTGGATCAAGATACGCACTGACATCTTCATGAAGCTTAACCGCGGTCTTGATCGTCCCCTGGCCTAAAATGAGAATCTCTGAAAGCCAAGTTTTAGTGACATGGCCCAATGTGTTTATTTCCTTTGACAAATTGAGAGTATCTTCATCTGGGGCAGCCACTGCATCAGGTACTGGGAAGGTGGATGATATGGGATTTATCAAATGTTGAACATATTCCACCAATTGATTCTTTTCGGCCTTGAGCTGAGAGTTTTGAGACTTGTATTTCTCAAGTCTTTTTAGCACGATATCAATTGAATCTCGAGCCATCGCCATGTCACTTTCTAATGTAGATCTTCCAAGTCCAAGTCTGGAAACTTCATAGTCGGCAGGTGTCATAGCATCGCGCTCTTTATCCACTTGTGGAATGGCAAGGTCTACAAATTTGTTTCCATCATTATCCACCATTATTCGAGAAAGCACCTTAGGCTTCTTAGGAATGGCGTCATTCGAAAGTTTGAAAAGGGCATCAAAATCAATGTCAATTGGCTTGACAACTCTCTTCCTTTTCTTTACTTCAGAATCAACCCAAGAAGGAGTATCATTCACTATTTCAGCATACAGAATCCTGGAGCTTGAATCAATATTCTCATTATTTCCGACATCATGAGATCCTTCTTGAATCCTATCTATGACCTCGATTTGAGGAGACACAACCTCAATATCCACTTCCTGATTATTCGGGAGATTTTGGGAAATCCCTTCATGAACTACATGCTCTGAAGTGTTTGATATTTGAATTACCTGCACCTGAGTGGATGCTTGTTTGAAGCATGGCTGAGGATCATTTGCTACTAGCTTCTGAGCACTATTAACGATGTGGGTAGAAGAATCTCTACTCGAGGTAGAAAATCCAGACACACGCTCTCTTCCTTCTTCGGGGTTAGGATCTTTAGATCTTTCTCCTTGTGACACGTTACTTGGCGAAGTGGATTTTGGCAACCACTCTTTCTTGCTTGTTGTGTATGATTGGATGGTAATGAGGTTGATCGAGAAGAGACTTTGGTCGAATGGAGACCCCCTCGTATTGGCAATTTTTGTGATCCTGAAACATGATCTGGAATTGATTGCAATTTGGCAAGTTCTCTGTCATACCAAGATATGCTTCTTTCAATAATTGGTTGGTTCTTGCCATCAAGAGAAAATTCATCTCTTTTGGTCCAGTCGATTCGAGGCAATGGGGTAAAGGCAACGACATCATATGAGGGATCGACGACATCCTCATCATCATCTATGAATGAATCGGGAGGACTCTTGATGTGGAAGGCCTTGATCTGAGCAAGTGTTAGGCGAGAGTACTCCCGTCTTCTTACCTCATGTTCATCCGAACAAGCAGCCCAGAAATCTTCCATGGTAGGATTATGTTGGTACTTTGCTCCCAGAATATTTTGCATATATCCATTGATATCAAACTGGGCTCTCTTCACATATGGATGGATGGTTATGAGAGTGAACTCTTTTTCCATGAGTTGTGCACTGAAAAGATTTGGACATTGGTATTCCCCGATTTGGATTGGGAAATGAATTCCTGAACGGTGCTTGTCACTAAGAAGGCAGTGAACTTGGAATAATTGTCATGCCAGCTCCATTAATGCCCATCTGTCACTGACGTACTTAGGAAGTTTCCATGGGGTACCAGCAAAGCCACTCACGCGAATGTAGGAAAAAGATGAAAATTGTATAAACCAGGTTCCCCATTAGGAAATGACACTCATGGCTTCTTTAGAAAACCTTTCTTCAGTATTCCGATTCAGGTTCCGGATCACGCGGAAGGTGAATGCATCGTTGACTCTTCTAAAATGGTGAGAACTATTTTTGAAACTGAGCTGAGGGTAATAGTGAAAAACACTGTTCGACGGCCCCATGACCCCTCTCGTTTCAAGTCCCGAAAATAGCTTTCTTCATGCTACTGCATAGGTCAGATATGAAGTCATGTAGAAGCATCCAGTCATCTTAACTTCTATCAATTGTTTGTGAAGGGTGTTACTGATGGTGGTGGCCCAATCCACAAACTCTTTCTTGGCTAGGATGATACAGATAAACTGGTACATCCATGGGTGGAAAATCCTAGCAGAAGGTAGACCGAAAACTCGACTTAGGAGAGTGATCATGTCTCTGATTTCTTCCACGAACTCAATGCGGTACAGTTCTTTGGGAAGCCTGTCAATTCGAGGTCTCTTGGTTACTAACCAGTTGTTGTTGACCATCTTGCTCCATCTCAGGGGTTCTTCATCCCAGAATTCTTGTGCTGATTGGCGAGTGATATCCACATTCTCGGGAAAGTCAGGTATGCTGAGCAATTCCTCAATGTGTTCTGGTGTGATTAAGAGGAAAGGCTCACGATTATCTTTAAAAATTCCTCGTCTCTCAGGGTCATAATGCTCTGCGCAAGCAATAACCAATTCCGGACATTGCACCGAGACAGGGAAAGTTGCTGCTTGGGGTAGGCCACTATGGTAAAGTCTATATGAGAAAATGGTTTTGCCTTCAGTTTTCACCCGCTCGCAAACTGTTGCACGTTGATGTGACCTAGATTTGTATCAGTGATGTTGTCATATGCTGACTTAATGGAACTGGGAGGGATAATTCCTTGGAATTCATATTTCAGGGCAGATTTGTTAGATTTCTCCACTGGCTTCCTCGATCTCCCCGCAGATTTGGATTTTTCGGCCATTATGAATTTAACAGAAAAGTGACTCAGGCACGCAAGACAACGCAAATGGGGCCAGGTCTCAGTCTCCAAAACCCTGTTGATGCAAGAAAAATATTTTCTGTTATAATATTATTATTATTATTATTTTTAAAAATAATAATAATAATAATTGTCTCGAATTACAATTTTTTTTTTAAAATGTCAATACAAACATATTGAGACTAAGCTCGAGTTCCAAATCTGGCGATAACAAATATAATATATTTTTAATTAAAATCTCCTGATTTTAATATTTGACAGAACAAAGGATCAATTTTAATCTTTTTATGGCCTTTTCCTATTGGCAATGGGGACAAAATGCTTGGATTTTTCTGGAATGCAATGTTTGTATTTTTCTTAGCTTTTGAAAATGCGTGGGATTTGTTCCTTCTTTGAATGCGTAATTTGTTTCTCCTTTTAGGCAATGAATTAATTCTTTTAATTTTCTTCTTTTTGGTTTTGTTTTTTTTTGTGTTGAAATTGGGCCTTTTTCTTCCTCCTGCATGAAAATTTTGATTTCTTTCATTTTTTTTTCTTGTCTTCTTCTTTTTTACGGGGGGCCTTTTTTTCTTCTTTGTTTGTGGGAATTTTTTTTTTTCTTTTGCATGTGTGGACTTTTTCCTTTTTTTTTTTAAAATGGAAATTGTTCTCTTTAGGCCTTGGCACTTTAAACTTTTTTAATTTTTTAAAAATGTTCTTTTTCTCCCAATGCGTGGAGCTTTTGATATTTCAATTTTTTATTCTTCCTTTTTTGGATTTCTCTTCTTCCTTACGTTGGCTGGGCTTGCTTTTTTCCTTGCATGCGTGGGAATTTTCTTTTCTTTTTTTGGATTTTCTCCTGGAAAATGCGTTTTAAACTTTTTTTATTGAAAAATGCGTGAGCTTCTGATTTCCGTGAATGCATGAAATTTTCTTTTTATTTTTGCTGTTGAAACAATATTTCTTTCTCTCTTCAATGCGCATGGGATCCTTTCTTGGAAAAAAAACCTTCTTTCTTTTTTTGCTTATTTCCTTTAATTTGGCTGGCTTGCTTTGTATTTCTTTGAAATGGAAAGCTTCTTCTTTGCCTTTCCTGCTTCCTTCCAATTGATGCATTGTGGCGTTTAAATTCTAGAAACTGTTTTCTTTCCAATTGAAAAAGCTCTTTCTTTGCCCATGGTGTGGAACCTATTTTAAAATTATTCTTCTTTCTAAAACATGCATGGGAGCTTTTCTTTTTGTTTTGCCTCTGTGGATGCTGGGAATGTTTCTCCTAAACCTCTCCTTAATTCTTCCCAAATGTGTGGAAAGGCATTTGGAAACTGATTTAAATGCTCCCTTCAATGCGTGGCTCAAATTTGAAAATTCTTCTTCTTCCCTGAATTCTTCTCTTCTCTAGGTGTGGAAATTGATTTTTCTTGGTACTTCCTTGCATGAAAACTATTCTTTTCCTTCTTGTGTGAGTTTCTCAAATGCGTGGAAGATTGTGGGATGTGACAAAATATTATGTCCTTCAGAAGAAATAAGAAGCAAAGCTTCACATGACTTTTTCCAACGAGTTTGATGGAGGAAGTTATGAGGATTAATCCAACTTCCTCTCTTCCCGGGTAGTGGACTTAAGTGCCAGGGGGAAATGGGGAAAGCAACGGCCAATTGCCAATGGGAATGGCAAAGTGGGTTGGCAATCCCCGTTCAATTTCCCCATGTGGGAAATTGGGGAATTTCTTGCCCGTTAGCCAATCCATGATTTGGCAATTGGTGGAGAAAATCCCACGTGCGGGAAATTTGAAGAAGATTGCCAGGAAAGGGGAAATCCGGGTTCGGGAAGCCAAATTGGCATTCCCGGCAGTTGGAAGCGTAAGCTTACTTCCCCGGCAATAAAAATTTGTCGAATGAACTTTTAATTTATATTTATTTAATTAAATACTCTCAAGTTATTTAAAAATTAATTTTATCAAACAAGGAGCAATTAATTAATTAAATATTAATTAATTAATTTTAATGTATTTTAACGTGATTTAAAGCCTGGCGGGAAGAGTTCTCGCCCGAAAAGGACGAAACGAAGACCGAAACGATCACAAAAATGAGACGATCGCGATGAGGGCAATGAACCACGCAAAGTAACACTTTTGAAAATTTTCAAATTTTTTTCATTTTTTATTTTTTAATAATTTTGAATTCTGAGTGTTAAGGCTTGCCATGAAATGTAGAAATGTTCTTTACTCATATCAGAAAGGAGTTATGTTGTCGAGATGACATGGTGTCTTCTCTAGTTGTGTGAGTGTAACTTGAAGGTGATTAAGGATGAATTCAAAGTATTTTTGTATTGTCTCAGTTAGTAGTCTAAGTTGTCATTCCATGAAGGGTGTTAGTATGGTACTATAGTAGCAAGCTCTCATGTGTGTGTTCAAAAGTTTAATCCAAAGTTAAAACATTAGTAGAAAGGGATGTTGAGGTAATGTATTAGTATGAGTATGTCAAACTGTTCTTTGTCTTCAAGGAGTATTTTTGAAAAGACTCAAAAGGTTTTACTACTATTGTTTATGTCATCGATATATCTCAAGGGTTGGAGATGTTCAAATATGATCTCAAGTGTTGATGTTGCTCCAAGAAGTTTGTATCAGGGTGTTAAAGGTATGCACATGAGTTAACTATGATTAAAAGGTGGTATTTGTTTTCTTGGTTCAAGCTTGAAGTGTGTCAGAGTGTTTATGATTCATAAGAGTTTTATTAGAGAAAGTCAAGGAATTTAATTGAGTCCACAGGGTACTCTTGCTACTCTGCTGCAATTCTATTGCATTTTGATTGAGCTATTTTTTAACAGGTTATAGAATTGTGCTTCTAATTTGATGTACAATTTTTCAAGCCTGCATATGAGTTCCAGAAGGTTAGTAGATGACATGTGTTGAAGGTGAGGCTGTGTAATCTCAACCTCTAGAAAATATGAGGTAAAACATGTTTGCAGGATTTGTATGATGGAATTTTCGCGCTTTGAGTAAACATTGCAAAAGTATTGTAGGTGGTTATTTTTACATTAAAATGGTGTTCTATAGGTCTGATGTAGTCCATCAAGGTAGGGGGTATTTTATTAAATTTGAATCAAGTGATCTATGAGGTATTGAGCCATGTTTTAAGTAAGTTTCTAGAGCTTGCCAAAGTTTGTTCAAATTTCACTAATGTTGGTTGGATATTTTGTCACGCCAAAATATGAGGTTCAACCACAGTGCATGGGATTAAATCCCTCCTCAAAGACAGGTGAGGCTGCCTGTTTATTACTAATCTAAAACACAACAGAAATAATATGTACAGTATTCACACTAATCTAACCATTGGGGTTGGGATAGAATCCCAAAATCCATATCCACACTAGGTAAAGATGTTGTTGTTTTCTGAAATAGAATGGATTAGAAAGGAATACACAATGGAAAGGAAATGACGGGAACGTATTTTCTTTCGAGCAAACACAGATCACAAAATAATCATACGAGTTCTAGATAACAAATGTAATGTAATGTTTGAAACAATTAAAATGATTGAGAATGCTAAACAAAGAATAGCTTAAGATCCTGAACATAAGAACAATATCTTAAGAGAGATGAATCTCACAACACAAAGTTTGCAAAAATAGCATCGACTTCTATTCCTCAAATGATTAAAAGAAAACACAAAGTTTTTCTTCTTCACAATAGTTCTCAATATTCCAAAAATCTCAACCCTTTGGAATGCATAAGCATCCCTTATTTATAATAAAAGGAGTTGAGAGAAAATAGGATAAATCCTAGAAAATAGTCTTTTAAAAGAGAGTCCTATTTTGCTTGACTCTCACGCAGGAGACCAAGTCAAAATTTGCTTCCTATGTGATGAAACAAAAATGAAAAAGACATGTCGATTTCAAGATTGAAATGACATGTCGCATTGTGCTTATTCTGTATCATCATCTTTATCTTCCTCCAACAAAGCCTGCTTGTCTGAAATTCTTGGAATTTTTGGATTATACCCTGCATCTCATTCTCATCAGGCATGGTGGAATGATCACTCAGAACTTCACATGTTTCCTGAGTATCACTAGCATTGCCAGGAAGCTTTTTCAATCTCTTGTTGAGTTTCCTCAGGGTCTCTAAAGAATGTTCAATTTTCACAAACATGTCAATGATTTCCATGCCGAATCTATAAGTTGGTTCATGCTGAATTGATTCTTGGATCTGTTTGTAAAGATCATCAACAGGTAGGATACCCGAGCTTTCACTCAACACCTTAGCACAAATCTTGACTAGCTCTTCTTCTAAGTCGTTCTTACCATCGACCAATTGATCTCTTGATTCTCTCAATTTTCTGCAAGCTTCATTGAGAATCTTTATTCTGAATCTGATGGCTTTAGTTAGCTGAAAATGTTTATCCCCATGTGGAATGATGCCTTCTTCGACCAAGATGTGGGATGGAACTTGTTTCAGCGTTTGGAGAGCTTCGAAAGTCAACTCTAGGTTCCCGATTTCTGCTGAAAACTCATCATCCATTTTCTCTCCATCTTTCTTTATATCCTCTAAGGATTGGTAGACTTCCACAGTATCTTCGATGACTTCTTTTCCTTGTAGGAGCAGCCTTTGGGTCCATTCATCGACCATTCTCCCCTTTTCATTAATCTTCTCGATCATGGGTACCGATGAGAAATCGAACCCGATAGGAGTAGAGGATGATGGTGTTGACTCAGGAGGCTTTGAGAGCTTGAGTAGCACTTCTGTTAGCTGTTGTACTTTCTCTTTTAACTCATCTCTGTTTGCCTTAGTTTCCCTCAGCTTCTGGCACAACACATTCATGGCATCTTGTGCATCCTGCTGTGCTCCCTCTGTTGTTACTTTCCCTAGAGCCACCCTTGTGATTTGATAATCTGTGACCATTATGTCATCCTTAGTTTTATCAGCTGTGGGAGTAGCAATCTCTGCAAATTTATGCCCTGAGGCATCCACTGAAATCCTTGAGACTGTTTTGGGTTTCTTGGCTGACTTAGTGGGAGTGACCTTGAGGGAACTGAAATCAAAGGCTGGTAATGGGACAACTACCTTCCTCTTCCTCAGAGTCTGATCTACCAACCATTGAGGCGTATTGGAAGAAGTTGCTTCCATTGCAGGTGTTATGGTCACATCTTCAGGTGGAGGAGGATTAGCTTGTGGAGTGGTAACCACCGTAAGTGTAGTGCCCGTGGTAGTGGATTCAGGGAATGAAGGCACAGTAGGAGGAGGCATGTCCATGGTTAACTGGGGTCCAGTGGGGAGAGGTGAGAGACCAGAGAAGATACTAGCCATGGCTGAGGAACTTGGTGAAGAAATCTGAGGCAAGGAAGGTTGAATGGGAGGAGGCAAGGATTCTGGAATTAGAGCTTGAGAAGTGGGAGGAAGACTTACCTCTGATGAACTTTCTACCAAAGGAGGAATGGAAGGCTGAATAATCTCTTCTCTTGAAGGAAGATTCCCTTGTTCAGGTTGTGGAGGTGAATCAAGAACCTCAACTATTTGTGGGAGAGTGGCCACTGGTGTAGTTACTTGATCTTCTCCCTTTCTTACAAACTTAACCTTCATTGGCCTTTTGGAAGGGTTCTTATCCTTTTCCTTTTTTCCTTTTGAGGGTCCCTCTTCCAAAGCATCTAACTTTGCAAAACTCCCTTCTTTATAACTCATTCCCCAAGAAATGAGCCACGCCTTAGTACGGGAAAGAATTTGAGTAGCTCTTCCCATGATAGAAGCTTTCTCAGCAATGGACCAATCAATGGCCGGGAATACATATTGATCTTCGTTCAACCCATCATACGAGGCGTCAAGGACACTCTCGTTGTCTTTAGTGCCTTTTGGGATGTCAGATAAATCCAGCATCTAGATTTCTTCAATTGTCAACCTGCTATTATCCTTTCTTCGGATGGCAACTTCATCTTGAAGATCAACCCAAATATCTTCTATGTTGGGAACATGTAGATATAAAGTCCCGTATGACTTAAGGACTCCTCAGAAATCAAATCCATCTCTGTGCTTCATGTGCTTCTTCAACTTGTCCTGAAGCTCATGCACCATGTTCTTAGCTTTGACCACCGTTGAGCACGTGTACCTTCCAATGGAAATGGGGAAGGATACAACAGCCTTGTGTTTGCTTTGTTGGAATTTGTGGAAATCCAACAACTGTCTTACCAACTCCATTAGGATCAGCTTATCACCTGGGAATCTAGGAAATCTAAAAGGATCACCTAGATACATGACCACCTGAAGGTATGTGAACTTCTTGAACTGCAAGAAGATACAACCCCATTTTGATACTTCGGCCCATGCTTCATCAGAGACTCTTCTTTTCCTTAGATCAGGGTTCATCCTACAGATATTTTCATAAAAGAAAGCATCGTTCACTCTTCTGAACTGATCTTCAGAACCTTTCATTGTCAGCTGAGGGAGGTACCGATATATGTGTTCTGTAGCCCTATCTCCTTTTGTATCCAATCCTGGATAATTTCTCATGCCAGCTGCTGCATAGGTGACATACGATGACATATAGAATTTTCCCGTAGTCAAGACTGTCTTCATCTAGGAATCAATCTCATCACTTATGAGACTACTCCAATCGATCCCTTGTTTGTTCTTCTTCATAATCACCATGAATTGATACATCCATCCTTGGAAGTCCCTTGACTCAGGGAGTCCAAATACTCGACTTAGCAAGGTGATGATGTCACTGATTTCAAGGATGAAATCACTCCTGGGGACAAACTTGGGAAACCTTGAGACAACCGGCTTGGCCTTGATCAAGAACTTTCTATTCACATGCCTGATGCAGTCTTCTTGATCTTTGTCCCAGGATTTCTGTGCTGACTTGAGATCTACGTCAACATATTCCTGAAAGTTGGGTAATCTTAAGAGGTCATCAAAATAACCCCCGTCCAACTTCACTATGACTTCTCCTGCTTGATTTTTCACTGAGCGAGAGTCTGAGTCATAATGGGAAGCACAGGCCAAAATGAACTCAGGGCATTGAGCAGACATTGGGAATCCTGCTACAAGAGGGAGGCCATTGTTGGTTATTTCCTTCATCCAAGGACTCTGAGAAGAATCCTTGGTTCTATTCCAGAAATCCTCCATGTCAATGTTACCGAGTTCCGTATCTCAGATTTCGTAATTGCAATCTATATAGGAGGGGGATTCCATCTTTTGATACTTGTATTTCATCTTCCCTGACTTGTCTGACTTGTCTTTAGATGATCCAGGATCCGACATGAGAAATCCTGAAGGAAGAACACTTAGAAAACTCCTTATCTGAGATATCGGACTTGGAAGCTTGCTGAGCAACCCCACAGACCTGCCACACTATTTGGATTTTAGGACTTGTAAAGCACCTAATGAAACCCGACACACTGAAGAGAATGTCAGAACTTAGGTCTTGTCGGACACTTCGCAAAAGCCGACACACTGGAGAAAGAGTGTCAGAACTTAGTAAATGTCCGTCATGTTGCAAAACCCGAGACACTGTAGGAATCGGAAGATGTTGAGCACCTTGCAAGACCCAACACACTAGAAATCAGAATGATGTTGGATGAATGTTGGATGTCCGGCACTTAGAAAATCCCGAAACAATGTGGAACTTGGAGATTGTAAAACACCCTGCAAAACCCGAAATAAGGGATTGGGTTTTTTAGATGTCAAGACATGCAATCTTTCCTCCATTTCAATACTTAGGACTTTGTATTCTTCTCCTTTTCTTTAAAACACACAAAAAGGTATATTCCAAGGTATATAATAGGTAAACACCCTAAGGGTGAACTCTTAATCAATAATTTCTATTGGAATACAACCCAAACAGAAGAAGAAAACCTAAAACCCTAAACCTAGAAGAAAAATAGGGAAGGAAGGAGAAGAGATGTAAAGAACATCACAAAAATATATTCAATAAACCTCACAAGCAGAGGGCAGAGAAAATACCTTCAGCAAATCTGAAAAATAATCGAAAATGAATCACGCAATCGAGCACGAAATCAAATCGGGTTCGAAGGTTGAGAGAGCATGCACGAGAAAAATCCATGCAACCAAAAGTACAAAATATACAAATGACGTGTAAATCCAACTATTTATAAAAACCCCTACATTTATTACACTTCACATGACACGTGTGCCAACTACCCGACAACTCAGAGTTAATGCCATGTCATCATGCTTGGAGTGCCCAAAAACCTGATACAAAGGATTAGCTATCAATTCGGGTTTCAGGTTTCAGGAAATAGATGACATGAAACATGAGATGTTTGGGTGTTCCAAGGTTCCGAAAACCTGACACAAAGGGACATATTGGGTTTTAGGTTTCGGAAGTCAATCGACATGTAACATGCTTTTTGCAAGTCATGTTCCGATGCTCATGAGTTCCAAAAACCTGAAATATTGGCTAGTTTTGGGTTTTGGGTTTCGGGAGTCAATTGACATGTAACACATAAAAAACATGTTTTCATGTTGTTAAAACCCGAAAACCCGAAAGTCTCTTCAAAAGGGAATTTTAGGAGATTTTTTCAAAAACATTCTACGGTTATCTTAATTTTAGCTAGAATCACTAAAATGGGATCGAGCAAGCCCAATCAAGTGACCTAACTAGCTTAGGTGATGGAACATGTTGGTTTGAGTTTCTTGGTGGCTTGAGAAGAATGGTAGCAACATGGAGAGCATGTTTGGAGAGTTTTTATGAACTCACATGAGTTTCAGAGTGCAGGTACAGATGGAAGACCCAGTTCTAGGAACTCATCTAGACCTGGTCTAGGTGCTTGGAGGAATGAGGATGAGTTGCACAGCCATGAGAGCTCATGGAGGCATGTAGGTGTATGACACATGTTTTCTCAGGTATGTTAGGTCCTTTTGAAGAGATGGAAAATAGAGTCATGATGTTATTCTACTTGGTCATGGTGCACACTAGGCCTAATCCTAGTGTTTGGAGGCCTAATTAGGAATGATAGGCACTTTTAGGTATGTGTGAGCCCTTAAGAACACTTATGGAGGTATGTTATATTGTTTTCATCATGTAGAGGAAGTTTCAGAGGTTTCATGATGAGTTATACTGTTGGTTCAGTTTGTCCTAGCCTAAACCATGTAAAACCTAATGGCTAGTCATGCAAATGAGTTTGGTTGAGAATATGTAGAGCTATTTGTGACATGATAATGATTGGAAATGTTAGTAGGGTGTGTCATGATGTTGTGGGAAAAATTTCAGGTTTCCATGATAAATATTTTACAGGTTACGATATTTTTGGTGAAACATGGTGCTTGAGAGTGCAAATCCAGCTCAAATTGTGAACTTTTGATGCTCACTATGAATTGTGTGTTTTTTATGGGACCTTGTGGATTTCAAGGATGATTTTCCATTTATCTAAGATCATTTCACAAAGATAATGGAGTGGTTTCATCGTCAGGTTTTTATGAACGAATGTTAAGAAGGTAAACAACATTTTATGAGTTTGAAACCCTAGCTCAAAAGCGGGTAGGAGAAATCTTTTTGGAAAGTGCCTAGGATTGATTGTTTATGCTAGTATGATGATTGGAGGTTGTAGAGGACTCGTCCATATTTCTAGAAAGGTATATTAGAGTCATGTGGTTATTTTTGTACCCCACTTAAACAGACAAGTTTCTAAATAAGTTCAGTTTGGGACAAAGTTGTCCAAATGAAGGTATGAAATAAATTGACATTTTTTTTAGCTTGGGAGTTTTACGTGGTTTCCATGATGGTTTCATATCATGGTTGAGCTTCTAGAGAGTAAAGTGTTCCCTATTTATGAAGACTGGTGTTAAGGCAGATTTCATGCAGTTCTAGCGTAGTTTTAGAGATGGACCTGGTTGAAGGCCTTCCACTTAGATTTGGAAGAAAATGTAAGATGTTATGGAAATAGGATTCAAAGGTATTTCCAATGGTATAATGGTTTATCTAATTATGATGATATTTGATAGGTCATCAAGCTCAATTTGTGAAGAAAAAGGTTGGTTGTTTTCTCAGGACAAGGATTGTCTTTTGCTGAAAGATTGAGGTAGATGAGGAATGCGATGGATTATTTGATGCTTTCTATCAGTTGGAGAGTGAAGAGGGTGAATTTTTTTCCTATTGAAGGTATTTGGAGGTATTTAAAGTGACATAAAGGGTGCAAACGAGTTGAGTTCCTAAAACTTTTTTATGGGCATCTTAGTTTGGTGAAGAGGAAAGTCGGTGTGGTTTGCATGTATGGATGTTTCATGAGTTATAGAAAGCATGTATGTGATTTACATGTCAAGGGGATTCCAATGACTGGCTACATGACATAGTTGAGGTGTTTTTTTATGGTCTTTGAGGTCCAAAGGTGAAGACTGGTTCCTGGAAACCATTGTTTTGAGAAGGATATGAGCCTTCTTGATTGAGTAATGAAGAATTTGATTGGCGAAAGATAATATATGACCATGAATGATATTTTTATGTCATATTTGACATGTATGAGAAATTTAGGAGCTTGATTAATCATGGTGACTGAGGTTTGTGGTTTTTAGTCATCCAGATGATGGTGTTTTGAGTTGTTTTGAGCATGTTTGTTGCATTTGAGCATGACCGACCTATATGGGTCCATTCCAAGTGTTGTGATGAATTTGTTATTATATTTTTGAGTTGTAATTGTCAAGATAAATGTATAGGACCGACATATGTTGCATTTGTGAGTTGAGAAGCATATAAAGTTGTTTGTTTTGTTCATTTTTGAACTAGTTGGACAAGGAGGGAAAAATGTGACTTAGGTGAGGAAGAAAAAGTGGATTAAGGGCATCAAAAGGAAGCTGAGGATGTGTGAAAAAATATAAAGAAGATTAGAGAGGATGCGTGCAAGGGTTTGAAGAAAAATTAGTCCATGAAATACCAAGATAGACCGAGTTGAAGGAGAGAGCATTTGATGAGGGTTTGAAAGAATTTGGAGCTGAATTCTGGGATTACAATCAACTGTGGTATCAACATATTTTCAGTGGTCATACTTCTGCAAAATCTCTTATGATGAGCCATATTCATAGGATTCTCTTGGTGTGTGTAATATCAACAAGGGTTTAAGGGTTAGCGCTCCTTGTGGGGTTGGTGTCTCACTAAAGAAATCTCTGGTGATGTGTAATATTCACTTGAGTCTTTGTTGCAAGTAATATCAACAAAGTTTCAGTGGATTTTCTTCCCCTTGAAGGTTTCCCACATATGTCTTGTGTTCATGTGTACTCTCTCTTGGTTGTATTTATGTGGTTGATTGTTTCATGAAGTTAATTTCATATTAATAGATGGATAAATATTAATGGCGCATGCAGGTTAATATGAAATTGTTTTAAGGGTTTAAAAAACTGATTCACCCCCGCCCCCCCGTGCCCCCATCCCCACACCTCCCCACATCCCACCCCCCTCTCAATTCATTGTGCTTCCAACAAATACTGAGAAGCATAATGCAAAATTAGTTGTGAAGAGGTATTCACATCAGTCTGGAATCGATTTCAATGAGACTTCTACATCTATAGTGAGGTTAAATATAGTCATACTTGTTTTAGTAACTACAACTTAAAATAAGTGGAAATTTTATCAAATGAATATCAAGTGTTTTTGAATGGAATATTGAAAGAAGTATATGTGCAACAACCACTAGGTCATGAGATATCTAATCATGGTAACAAAGTCTAACTTCAAGGGTCATGGAAACTCCAAAAGTCTTTCGTTGGAAAACAGGGAAAATAATTCTAAGATACATGAGTGGATCAAGATATGATAGTATTTTATATACAAAATTAGATAAATTCAAGCTAATTAGTTATATGGAGAGTGGTTGTGTAGGAAATGTTGATGACGGAAAGCAATTATTGATACATTTTTCATTTCAGGTCAAGGGCAATGTCATGGTCTTCCAAAAAAATATCCCATTGTCACTCATTTAGTAGAAGAAGAAAAATGTGTAGTACCTACATCATCAACATGTCAAAAAGTATGGATGAGAAGAATGTTATCAGACTTGAAGAAAGAGAATGAAGAAGCAACAAAAATCGTTTGTGATAATAACTTGACAAAAGCATTATCAAAGAGTCACATTTTTCACAAAAGGAGAAAGCATGTTGATACAAGATATCATTTGATAAGAGAAATTGTCAACAAAGATGAAATATACTCAAAGAGTTTTGTAGATCCCAAGGTCAAGTTGCAGATTATAGTACCCTAAATTTGGACCAAGTGAATACAAGCTCACTCATTGGGCTCTGCAACTACTGATAAATCCACATGGATAGAATCTACCAAAGTTGCTCAAAAGAACTTAGAAGCTGAAAATGTAATCCATCAAATAGTCATGTCAAAAAGTTTGGGAGGGATGGATATCATGGCCTCCTAAAAAATTTGCTTATGCAGGAGTTGAAGGTTATCTTGCCAAGTTGGTACAAGAGGAATCCAGTCTGTTGGGAGAAAATCAGTCACAACACAAGGAAGACATACGTTGCACTAAAGGCAAGCCAATTATAGGAATGAGACGATTTCAAGATGCCGGAATTGATTTCACCTACGAGGAACACTTAAATCCCCCTCTAACCCTATACTGGCCTCAGAGAAAATAAGTGTATGACATAGTGAAGGTGTGCCATGCGGATACATCTCACATTATACTCTGTTGTGGACTACAAATGATATCAAAGGTAGATGAATATCATTGATGTAATCATATCAATTTTGATCAGATGCAAGAAAGCATGAAAGACGTGGATAACAAGATTCATTGCTGTTAGGAAAGGTCCTGGTTTGATACAAAATAGCAATAGGGAAAATAACCCTTCAAGACCATGGCACCCTCACTGAAAGAAAGAACAATTACAAAGTGCCCGGCTTCATTTGCAGCACTAAATCCAGAACTTTAGAAAGGGTATCAAGACTAGCATCCAAAATATAACCATGAAAATCTGCTACCTGAGAAAAGGAGAACTGGTATAGAAGGAAGTAATGCGGATAGAAAGCGGGACTTGCTGAATACTGCTGCAATGAGTGCAAATAGGTCTCCATTGAGCACCTTGTGACGCAACAATCAGGAGTTTCATGGAGTTACTATGAAGGAAGAGATATGACCACTCTAGTAAACATGTAGGCTGGCATTAGTAGATTTTGAATCAACATTTTTTTATGGTGATGTATATTTCTGAATCTCTCGAACCCATCTGGACGTTAGTTTGTGCTAAGAAGACACTAAGTAGATAGCTCTACCATATCAATTCTTGTATAGCCTCCATGTTCTTATAAGGAGGATGCAGTTTAATATTAAACCCACAAGACAGATACAGCCCCATATCACAAAGGTAAGCTTGTAACATTTTACTCCCATGCAAAGTACCATTCTCCCGAGTTTCTTTTCCATATCATTTCCCTGAGCATTTTGGTCATAAATCAGAGCAGCCATGTAACCAAAGAGAAGAGATCCTAATGGAATATTGGCCACCACAATATTATGATTCACTCCAAAACTGTTTGTCCCGAATAGCTCAGGAGTTACTCTCACTGCGGTTGAAATGATAAATCCGGAACACATTCCTATTATTGCAGTACTCACATAAAGAGAAGCAGAATCCCCTGTTGCCAAGTAAAAGAATGCGAGAGGCATAGGAATCAGGGCTAGGCACATCCAACCAGGTCTTCCCACTGTCGCACCCCTGTATTATCATACACTTCTCTATCAGTTTGAAGTGTTGGAAAACTTTTCTTATGCACTAAATTCAGATGAAACTAGGAGACATATAACTTTCTAGTTAGATTGAATTGTATATACAGCATAGAAAAATTCTGCAATATTGAGCATACCTAGGAAAATAATCAGGGGCAACTGACATAAGACGACCAAAGAAACCAGATGAAGAATATAGAGATACAAAGATGGTAGAACTAGAATGTCCCCTTGACTGTGCTATTTGCCCCAAGTTATTGCTATACGCCAGTCCCAGGCTGGCGCCACAGAGATACATACAGAAATATAACCAGAAATCTACACTGTGCAAAAGTTGAAATATGTTATGCTCTTCGCCCAAGCCAGGCGCATGCTTCACACAGTTTAATCTAATACAACTCTGTCCACTGCATTCTTCAGAACCTTCCCTTACAAGCACCCTTTCATTTTCTTGCAGATCTATACCTTCATCTGTGCTGTGGAACTCTTTGCCTAAGCCACCATTATCATCATCACTATCATTATCATTATCACCTGAAATCCTCGAATAGTAGCCTTGAAATCCCGTATTATCATCGCTCCTTTTTCTCAGACCAAATACTTGTACAGAGGCCGGTATGCATATAGGAGCCAACAGAAGCAACACCATGCCTATGGCATATATTTTGTAGGATAATGTGCTGTTAAAACTGAAAAAATCAATGGCAAGAAGATAAACCCCCAAAGCTATGGCAATTATATTAAGTATGACAAATATAGGCGTGTCGGCTATAGAATCCTCTGTAGATGCGATCTCTTGAATAAAAGTCATCACAATGAAGCAAATTATCAATGGAAGCAGGGCGTTTAATAATAGATATATGGTCTTACTCTCCAGAGAAATAACCTTAACAATCAATGTGAATACGGACGCAGTCAATGCATTGTAGCTTGTGGATATTCCCAAAGCCATTGCTCTTCTTGTTGAGAAATTGTGAATACAAAGAACAAAGCCAACTATATTGAACCAACAAATACTATTTCCAGCCAACAGAAAAAGCAAATACACCTGCTAATTAGAAGAAGAAGAAACATTTTCTTTCTAAATCATACATCTTAGGGGACAAAACAACAAAACTATTTTACCATTTAAACAACTTCTTTGAAATATTATTATGGGTTGTTCATAATGATTTAAATGAGCTCTGTATCTCATTTGTCAAGGGAAATTTGGAAAACTTCCATTGTAGGAAACGTTTGAGGTATATGAAGCACACTCACTTCTATAAGCTCAGTGAGGAACTTCCTAAAAAGTTGTCATAGTCGTTATATTGTTTAAGTAATTTGAGAACTAAGAAGAGAATCCATACCGACAACATGCTCGATACCTACCAGAAGTTAGATGATATTCTCTGTGTAATAATGAGCCTTTGGAAGCCATAACCCACGAGGCCCATTGATGTAGCTATGAGAAGAATGACCCAGAGAGGGATGCGATGCATTGCATAGCTAGAAATCCATCCAAGACGTTTTCCTAGATCGGAAGCCACGAGCCAAGTTGTTAAGTTTAACTTGGTTGATCTGTAAAACCTGCTTGAGAGATGAGGAATAAGTCGAGAAATCAAAATTAGTACCAGTAAGAGCTTGAACCCACAACACCCCAGTCAGGTTCATCCATTTCTCTGCTTCCACAGAAACCCCGCCACAAATCATGATTCTAAGCAACCACTTGTGGGCACTGGATTAGAAAAAACAGGGTCGAACCGAACTTGATTTATTCGGTGAGAGGATGTGCGTTTCTGGGGCATGTTGTTCCACGCCTGCACAAAATCAACTGCATTAATGGGTAAAGTGAAACTTAAAAATGGTAGTGCCATATTGGATGTGTCTCCAAATAAAAAGTGGAATAAAAGGTTTGATAGAATAAAGGCTTGGGAGATGTTTGCTTAAATTAGAAAGAGGAGTAGTGGCTTTGTAAAAGATATCATTTAATATTTGCCTTTTTAAATAATTGGAGTTTTAGTGGTCCCAAACTATTTCATTTTAGGGCGAATATTTATTCAATTACAATATGTTTTATTTAAATTGTTTAGACCCATGTAGCACTTTGTGGTCCCATTATCTTAGTACTAGCAATCACATGTGTACAATGTAATGTGAACGCTGAAGAGTATATGTTATTTGGTTAAGAGGGATAGTTAATACTTTTGTAGTTGATGTTGATAAGGGGTGTGATTCATTTTGTAAGTGTAGGAATATAGATTAAGCATTGCATTTAAACGTTTTATCTCTACACTTCAAATTTGTTATAAATTCGTACGTATACATTTACAAATCTTATATCATGAGTGGTAGTGTTTTTCAGACTATTTTATTTGAACTAAACATGAATACACGAAGAATTACATACATTTGTAGATTTAATATCACGTGCGGTACCAATTTTTTTTGGCACTAAAAATGAATACATTTGATACTGCTTTGGATAGTCAATTACTTTTGTATTTGATGTGTTATGTAATTATTTGGGGGAAATTGTGTTAGTGTTGCAACGTGTTTGAGACGGTGGTTGGATCGGTTGTTTGGTTGGTTCTGTGTTGATCAAGAAGAATCTCCTTAGCAGAGATGTTTTGATGCACAACAACCTTGGCCATGCCTTCAAGTAGATACTCAATACCATCTACTCCATACAAGATCAAAAAGTTAATCACAACACAAATAACTGAAAATGAGTGTTAGTTTTAGTGTTACGGCAGGACCACCACAACTTATGTATGTGTCCTTGTTCCAAGAGGCATTGGCCTCATGTATTGTAAGACTGAAGTAACTTCTCTATTCCTTGAAATAATAAAAGATGAACTTCTAAAAAACAAAGATTCTAGCTGAGGGCCCTGTCCATTTAAGTACTTAAGCAACCCTATAAAAATTGCATAAATTAAAGCAATGAAGAATAATCAAGTGCCCACTTTAGCAGGGAATAATGTTCCCCATATCTAATCTTCTCAGCATCATCCCTTTGGTGCTTGTGTCATTCAGATGGGACATGTGAATTGTATGAAACTCTATTGAACTAACCAGTGACCCTCGCCCTTTTTGATCAACTTAAAAATGTGCTCAAATATTGCCCTATATAAGGTTTACCCTTGTTGTATATGAGAATCATACTCACTCCAAGCAGTTATAGACGATTCCCATATGTCCTTGTCATTTGGCCAATTCAGAGAAATAAGATTTTCATCTGAACCTTTGTCATCAACTGAAAGGAATTTGGAGTAGTGAAGTGTTCAAGAGCCAAAAGAACAAAGTTGCAGAAAGAGTTTTGTTTCTGATCAACTGTACAATATGTAGATAAATAAAAAAGAACATAAACCACCCAATAACTACCACATGACTAGTGTCAAATTAAAAAGGAAATAAAAAGTTAGGTTCCTCTTAAAAACATGATCACTGTAATAAGGACAACACATCAAACAGATCAAAAAAACAAATACAAAGTACAAACTGATGTATACATTAGATTTTTTTGGCAGGGATTCATTTCTATTTACTCTATGGTTTCAATTTCATTTACAAACTTAAGACTCAACATGCACACTCTCTCCCAAGAGTGGAGATATGCAGATAACATACAAATGATAATGTAATTCTTAAAACACTTGTGGTTAGCCACGGAAAATGATAACAAAGAGAAATAACCACCAACATAACAAAGTCCACAAGAAAAATGATATAGAGTTCAATACAAGCGCTGTAGAAAATCTCTACAGTCTTATACAACAAAAGCATAAAGAAAATAAACAGAACAATAAAATAACTTGCAAATAACAGATGAAACATCAAACCAACACTGTTGTGCGTTCTCCATTAATTAAATCTTCATATTCAGAGCTTCTGCTCATTACATTCAAGTTGTGTGTGTAGTTGTGTGCTTTCAATGCACCATACAAAGCAATTAGAATTGTTGCTAATTAAATAGAAATTAACTCTCCCTAAATTTACCCACTAACTGCTCTTAACAGAGCTTTTACAAATATGAACCGCTGCTTTAAATCAGCATATGATGTGCATGAAATAAAGTAGATTTATTTTTATTTTCTTTTCTTTAATATAATTCCTAAAATTAAGACTTCAACTAGACTCCACTAAAGCTATAGATTGCATGAATAAGACAAATTGTTGTTTGTTAAACTTAGAGTTAACTAAACATGCTTACAGGAGAAATTACCATGCATTGCACATGCATATTTCCAACACTCCCCCTTAATTTTGAACTTGTAGCTTTCACTATTCCAGAGTTGTGTTTGTATTTCCAGATCTGCCATATACAGGATCAAAAACTCCCAAACAACCTCTCAAATATTCAAAAACTCCCTTTTCCAAAGGCTTTGTAGAAATGTCTACAAATTGATCTTCAGATATGCAAAATTAAAGATGAATTTCTTTGTTGTTTACCAAATCTCTGATGAAATGATACCTCATATCAATGTGCTTGCTCCTCCTATGAAAAAATGATTTTTGGACAACGCTATTGTTGTCACAAAAAATCTACGTAGCATCCTCTTGTTTCTGCTATAAATCTGTCAACACTCTTCTCATCTAAACAACTTGACATATTGCTCCTATTGCTGCTACATACTCTGCTTCTGGTGAAGATAACGTGTCAATGGGCTTCTTCTTTGATGCCCATGAAACCACTACAGTTCCAAAGTGAAAAGTATAGCCAGATGTGATTTTCCGATCATCTATACTTCTAGAACTATCACTAATTGTATATCCAATTAATTTGAACTCATCTGAACTTGAATAAAGAATTCCATGATTCCTTGTTCCACGTACATACCTCAAGATTCTCTTTCCATCTTGCCAATGTGAATCTTTTGGAGATCCCATGAACCTAGATATGAGGTTCACACCATACATGATATCAGGCCTTGCGTTCATCAAATACATAAGACTTCCAACCAATTTTTTAAACAATGTTGGATCTACAAATGATCCTTCATCCTCTTTTCTCAACTTCAAACCTACTGCAACTGGTGTTGGAGCTGGCTTACAATTCAACATGTTAAAACTTTTCAAAAAATCATTTTCATACTTTGCTTGTGAGATAAAAAATTCACCTTGTGATTTTTGGACTTCAATGCCCAAAAAGTAATGCATAAGACCAAGATCTGTCATCTCAAACCCCTTCTTCATGGCTGATTTAAATGACTCTGAAGATAGACTTCTGGTAATGATGAAATCATCTATGTATAAACAAACAATTTGAATCTTACCTTGCTAATTTATCTTGGTGGATAAGGTAGGCTCACTTCTGCACCTACTGAAACCATTATCAATCAAATAAGAATCAATTTTGTTGTACCAAGATCTAGGTGCTTACTTTAGACCATAGAGCACTTTCCTCAATCTGTAAACTTTTCCTTCATGAACTTCAATCTCATAACCTTATGGCTGATTTAAATACACGTCCTCTTCAAGGAAACCATTCAAGAATGTTGATTTAACATCCATATGATAAATAGGCCATTTTTTTTGAGCTGCAATTGCTAAAACCATGCTTACCATGTCCAAACGCGCTACTGGTGCAAACGTTTCATTATAGTCAACTCCATATTACTGCGTAAAACCTCTTGTTACCAAAATTGCTTTGTGTTTCTGTACTTTTCCATCAACATTGTATTTGGTATTTTAGACCTCTGGTGATTCACTCCTATCACATCCTTTCCTTTTGGAAGATCCACCAACTGCCAAGTTTGATTTTTCTCTATAGAATCGATATCATCATTCATGGCTTGTGCCCAAACTTCATTCTTTATAGCCACTTTAAAATATACTAGATCTACAACCTGATAAAATAATGCAAAAATTGAAAATGAATTAGTTGTATCAACATTATAAATCTCACTAAGACTCCTTGTTTTCCAATGCGCAAGACTATTCGATGCTGAACTGCTTTGTGGTGATGGAGTTTCTTCTGGTGTTTCTTGCATGGCTGAAGATGGCTGAAATATTGGAGACCTCCGAACTGTAGATGGAGGTGTAACTTGTGCTACAAATTTTAGTGCATGTCTAAGATTTGTAGATACATTACCTTGTTATAAATTTTCATTTGCCATATCATCGTGCAGAATAATTGTTGTTATACTTGCGGTTTTCTCTATACTTTCATCACATGCTTCATTCTCAATAAACTAAACATCCATGTTGATCACAACCTTTCTAGTGACCGGATTATACAACTTGTACGCTTTTGTGTTCTCTGAATACCCAACAAAAATACTCTTTTCTCCTTTGTTGTTCAACTTATTCCTTAGCTGATCAGGGACATGTGCATACGCTATGCAACCAAAAACTCTCAAATGTGAAACATTGTGTTTCCTTCTAGTCCATGCTCGTTGAGGAACCATGTTCGTATCAGGTTTTGTTGGACACTCGTTTAGAATGTAAATAGAAGTTGCTACTACTTCTTCCTAATAATCATTTGGAAGGTCCTTTGTCTTCAATATGTTTCTTTCCATTTCCATAATGGTTCTATTCTTTCTCTTTGCCACACCATTCTGTTGTGGTATATACTTGGTAGTAAACTATTTGTGTATATCATGATATTTGCAAAAAATCATAAATTCATTAGAAACATACTCACCTCCTCTATCTATACCAAGAACTTTGATGTAGTATCCACTTTCCTTCTCCACTAATGCCTTGAACTACTGAAATGTATCAAAGGCATCTGATTTATGTCTTATAAAATATACCCATGTCTTCCTTGTGTAGTCATCAATGAATGTCATAAAATATGAACAACCTCTAATAGAATTTGTTTGCATGGATCCATATAAATATGAGTGTACAATCTCAAGAGGTGCAATTTCTCTTGTCGTTTTGCTAAGTGGGAAAGAATCTTTGTGTTGCTTCCCCAAAATACAACCTTCACCTACTCTTTCCGGTTTCTTAACTAATGAAAAACCTTTAACCATATTCTTTCTATGAAGTAAATTCAAACCTCCAAAATTCAAATGTCCATACCTTAGATGCCAAAGCCACGATTCATCTTTCATGATTGAATGAAAAGTTGATTGTGTTCCTTCAGCACGTGACTCAATTGTATTAGCACAGGAACCAACGCAGGACTCACTTGCTGTAGTGAAAACATGATTTGCATTGGCACATGACTTTGTTACCTTGGTGCTAGCATAAGACTCATCTGCTTGAGTGCAGGACTCAGTGGAAGGATGATTTGACTTAGCGCAGGACTTGACTATGAATTGAGCTATTGTTTTAATTGCAAACAAATCTAATTTCTTCTTTTTCCCTAGTTTAAAAATCAATGGACACATCCTATTGCTACTCATCTTCACTTTTACAATCAATTGAGTGCTAGGAGTTTTTTCCACAATCATGCACTCATTGTCTTCCATATAGACTCAATATCCTTTCTATACTAGTTGTCCAATACTCATAAGGTTATGTTTTAAACCTGTAACATAATAAACATCTTACATACTTTTTTGCTTCTCATGTCTTGTTAGAATAATAACCGTGTCTTTTCCTTTTACAAACATAATATTCTTATTTCTAAGAGTCACATCACTCTTAACTGAATCATCCAAACTAGAAGAAAAATCTAGATTACCTTTCATGTGATTACTGCAATCTAAATCCAAATACCATACATCACATGGACTCTCTTTTGAAAAATTACATTCAATAGGAGATAAATAAGGTATTGTTTCGGAAATCCTTGTGCATGCAATAAACATAGGTTTAGAAATAGAACTTCCATCCCGATTTTGATTTTGCCTCTCCTAATCATATTGCCTTTTCTTGTTATCATAAGCATAGTGACCATAATTTTTGCAATAATGGCACTGAACATGAGAATTATCATGTCTCTGACCATAACTCTGTTCTTGATTCTATCCTCTTCCACCTGAGTTTGATGAACCACTGCCACGTCCTCTAGATGGACTTCTTCCTCTACCTCTTGGGCTGAAATTACCTCTTCTTTTTCCATGAATGCATGTTGTCTGAGATACAAAAGCATGATCTACACGTGCATATGATCTATTCATTCTCTGTTCATGATTGATTAGTGATGCATGCAACTAATCAATAGAAAAATCACTCGGACCCTTAGTTTCTTCAATAATAACAACTAAAGGATCAAATTTTGTAGGCAAACTCTTAAGAAATTTTCCAATAATCCTTCTATCTTCAAGAGTCTCACCATGGGATTCTATTTGATTGACTAAGACAACTACATAAGTAAAGAACGATTCTACAGAATTTGAATGTTTCATTAACAAATTCTCAAAATCTCTACGAAGTAACTATAACTTAGTGGTTTTTACTTTCTCCTTACCTTGATATGCAACTTGAAGTGTGTCCCATGTTGTCTTTGCTTGAATGGATCCTATCACTTTGGGAAGGATGTTTTCATGCATCGCCTGATGAATAAAGAAAAGAGCTTTGTCATATTTCTTCCATAATTCCTTCAAAGTATCTTTCTCAACTTATGTAAGTGCCGTATATTTTGCTGGATCTACAGGCTCTGTGTACCCATCCTCAATAATCTCCCATACATTCTTATATCTGAATAGTGCCTTCATGGTCAAGGACCAATACTCGTAATTCTTTCTAATAAACTATGGTGTCTGCATACCAGATGTAGAAGCCATAACTTGATACAATTTAATAAACTGTAGGAATAACTTGCTCTGATACCAATTTGTAGAAAATCTCTGCAGTCTTATACAACGAACAACATAAAGAAAATAAACAAAACAATAAAATAAATTGCAAATAACAGATCAAACATCAAACCAACACTTTTGTGTGTTCTCCATTAATTAACTCTTCATACTCAGAGCTTCGGCTCATTACATTCAAGCTGTGCATGCAGTTGTGTGCTTTCAATGCACCCTACAAAGCAATTAGAATTGCTTCTAATTAAATAGAAATTAACTCTACCTAAATTTACCCACTAGCTGCTCTTAACAAAGCTTTTACAAATCTGAATCGCTACTTTAAATCATTGCATGTTGTGCATGAAATAGATCAATTTATTTTTGTTTTATTTTCTTTAATATAATTCCTAAAATTAAGACTTCAATAAACTCCACTAAAGCTGGACTGCATGAATGCTAATACTATTTGCTAAACTTAGACTTAACTAAAATGCTTACGGGAGAAATTATATGCATTGCACATGCATATTTCCAACAAGCGCTACAATAATAACCCAAGGTAGCAAGAGAAAACAAAATAACATGATACATAATTCAAATATCAAAAATTAAATTAACAAATGCAGCTCTACATTTTTCCAAGCCAGAAATAGAGAGATGTCTGAGCAACCAACATAAATAGTTTCTCAAGAGAAGGTGTCAAGACATATTCACAACCTAAGGCACAAGATTCAAGATTGAGTTCATATTCAATGTGGATAAAGTTTGGTTCAGGTTCACAATTAAAGGAATAAAGTTCGAGAAAAAATGTCTTTTTAAATTCGGACAAATGAATTTTCTATAATTTTTATTTTCTAAAAAAAATGCATAATTATGTCAAAGGGACTTGAGTGGTGAGAGATTTCCATGCTCTTCTTTCAGTCAATATATGTATATATACACACATTTATAAAATAATGTAAAATCATGTCAAAAAAATTTGATGTAAAAATAATGGATAAGGTTCAAGTCCATGTTTGACAAGATTCAAGAATGAAGTTCAGTGAAATTCTAAATTTTTCTGATAAAATTCAACATGCCTTTTGACATACTTTACAACATATTATAGTCAAGTTTGGAGAAAAGTTCAACTATCACTGTTAAGGTAAGATTCATCATAAGATTAGGAAAAATGGCTAAATTTAATGACTAATGCTAAAAAGACCCCAAGAATCTTTTGAATGGGGGAGAGATTCTCATCCAGAGGACTATAGAATAAAAAAAAGCTCAAAAAGAACTCAGGGATGTTATCTATCACCAATATGTTATGGGGGTCCATGAGCAAGAATCATGAAGAAGGGGATATGATCTAGCTTCAGAAACATAAAATACAGTTTCAAGATTATTAAGCAATGTTAGATATGACATGCTCATAAAAATATAGGACAAATTATTTCTGACATCTCAAGCATCTTAAATGCAGGGAACCCATTAAAATTTAGTTTCATGCAACATGATCCAATTATCTTAACTATAATCCAAGACCTACAAAAGTATATGATTCATTATAGTTATCATGCAGTATAATTTAGTTGGCAGCCAACCAACCAATTTACAATTCCTAATAATAATTCATAGTATACATTCAATTATGATTGACTATTAGTTATTGTCGATTAATGCTACCATGTAAATATCCAATTATATCTGATACAAATGTTTTATGGGCATATAATTGACGAGAGACAAAATTGATGGTGTTACTAACCTATTTCTAAGCACAGTTATTATATACTGAATAGAGGGAAAATGATGGGATCGTAAAAATGACAAAACATGTGATATAAAGTGTACCAAAAATCACTAGTAAGTAATCATGCAAGAAACTTATAGTAAACATTATAAAAAAAACATACACATGTAAATACATGATAAATATTAGAATGTGGAGACCCGAAGAGGCAGGTGCTAGGCAAAGAATTAATTACTAAAATAGCTTATTAAAATGAATTTTATGAAAACTGAAGGACCATAGCACTCACCCCTACCACTGGAACAAAAAATACCTCTTAACCTCACCACATTTGCATGCTTGAGTTTCGAAAGAGACTTAAGACCCTCTTGTAATTCCAACTCCTTAGTCTTGCAGCTCATCTTATTAATGGTTTTGATAGCCACAACAAATCCATCTCTCAACACCCCTTTGTAAGAAACATAATAGTTTTTCCTTCCTAGCAGCCCTACGCAAACACAAGAAATGATCATCATTCACCAAATTTGAGAAAATCTAAATGAACAAAAACACCTCACCAAAAACCCAAAAAAATTGGTCCCTTGTTGAGAATTTACATTTAAAATTTAAATGAAACCAATTCAATGCTTTAATTACCAAACCAAAATTGCACCTAACCAAATGAACAAATTACTTCACCAAAGACCCCAATCTTATCCTCTGCTATGGATTTATATTTACATGTAAAACAAAATCAGTTTAATGTTTGATCTTCAAACCAAAATTGAACCTAGAGTAGTATAGCAGTATGGGGCTAAAGTTGGAACCAATCCTAGCCATGAAAATCCTGTTGCACTAAAAAGAATGATTATTCAGACAGAAATCGTGGAAACTTGCACTCTCTAATTATGATGGAATTATTAAGTATGCAGTACTTACAGTTGACGACGTTGTGCTTGGCAAAGAGCACTATGGTGGGCTGGTAAATGACCTTATTGATGTTGTTTCCAGGAACATCTACAAATATTCTATCGACCCTTTCCATCAGAACCTTGCGGTTCGCCACATACCATTATATTTTTCCAAATTCGTGCAATTTCCAAATTGCAGTGCATGTTATGGCTAATAAACAAAATGTCTAAATGCCCGTCAAAGTTAAGACCATCACATGAAATGACCGGTAGGGTATTATCCATAGGGGGAACGCCTTCAGTGTAATAAGATAATGAATTATATCCCCTTAATATTTTTATGTTTTGTTGTCTTATTATCCTATATATAACTATTAGAAATATGAATGTGACTTATTATCTATTTAATATTTTATAGTTATGTGGTTTGATTATTTTAGAGGTATGTTAGAAATATATGTTCAACACTTTATATTCATTTAATATTTTAAGGTAGTTTTTCTTTAGTTATAAATAATTGTAGTAGTTAACTTATAAATTAAGCAAAAAGATTTTCAAGAAAAGGGATGTGTATTTGGTCATATTTGATATATTAAGATCATAGGTATTTTTTTAGAAGAATTTATAATAGATGTATTTGGCTCATTTTATTATAATAACAAAAAATATTAGCAGTTCATTCCTATTGAGGTAATTAAAATTGACAATTGTAATATCGTCTTCTTTAAATTGTTGAGACACATGTCAATTTGTGGTCCCATTATCCTAGTATAAGCTTGACTTATATCCGTTTAATATTTCTATGTTTTGTGGCCTTATTATCCTACACATAACTATTAGAAATATGAATGTGACTTATTATCTATTTAATATTTTATAGTTATGTGGTTTCATTATTTTAGAGATATGCTAGAAATATATTGTCCCATAGGCTGGTTTGGTAGTCTCGTGGACTTAACATATCTTCTTTTATTCATTTAATATTAGTTTTTTAATAAATGTAGTAGTTAACTTATAGATGAAGCAATAAGATTTTCAAGAAAGGAGATATGTATTTGGTCATATAGAAGAAGTTATAATATATGTATTTGGCTCATTTTATTGTAATAACAAAGAAATATCCTAGCACGCTCATTCATATTGAGGTAATTAAAATTGATAAAAACAAAGTCAATATATTATTATACATTAGGGCGTGAAAGGGTTTTATTTATTAATATTTTGAATTATGTATTGGGGGTAGGTTATGACTAGAGATGAGGTGAGGTTGATTTTAATATAAAACTAAAATATTTGAAGCATGTTTTAAAGATAAACACCTTAAAATTGTAACAGGTTCATGGTCATAAAGCTCTATTATAATCTCTTTTTGAATAAGGAAATTTGAATTAGGAAATTCTTAAGTAAGAAATAATAAGATGGTAGAAAACTAGGATTAAGTATGCTTTTCAAGAGATGATATTATTTCACCATATTAATTATTTGAAGAAAGATTGATAAATGGTTAAAGCTTAACATTGTGGTTATTGGTAATAGGTCTTAAATTGATTCAAACTCTCTTCCTAAAGAAAAGGTATATTAGGAAAATAGTAATTGAGTGGGAAACATGACATATTTTATGTTTGATATATCGATGTAGATATTGGAATGTAAATTGACAGAGTAATTGTGCTGTAAAATCCAAGAGGATTTGTAAGAGGATGAGCTTGCATTTTATAGAGGCTAAGTTGGTTGGATGTTGGTTGAACATGGTTGAATGCACATGCTAAAAATAAAGTTGAGGGGACCGAACAGTTGGAACAATAAATTCCATTTAGGGGCAGTAAATGAATTTAATTGGTAGAAGTTACATTCGGAAAGGTGGTTGTACATGTAATTGAATTACCCCCACCTTTCTAGGATTCTAGAAGTGAGTTGACTGGACTGGTGAAGTGGATTCCATGTGGAGTTGACTAGGATGATGAAGTGGAGTCCAAGTGGTTGTTATAATGTGCACACTAATTAATTAATCATTTAATTAATAAATGATAATTAACTTAGCTAAAGGGGTACTAAGGATTAATTTAATTAATCCAAAGGGTGAAATGTGTATGATTAATCAATTTAATCAATAAATCATAAAGGATGAATAATTGGATGTGCTAGGATAATATTGGGAATGAGTGAGTGATTTTGGGGTGTCTACATTTTCCCCTCTTTAAAGTGATATTGCAAAGTAATAGTGTTTTAAAGATAGTAGACACATGATAGAGTAACGAGCATGGAAATGATGAAGCATTAGATGCCCCACCAAGTATGATAGTAGAGGAATTCCCCCTCAAGCAGGTGGATGATGCAGCAAGGCGGTAGAAAAACCAACTTGATAGGAAGAAGACAAGGGATTTGAACTAGGATGGGAAGGAATGTTCTCATAAAATGAGTTTCATTTGGAGAATAAATTTAGAGAAACCTTTTTTTGTTGTTGCACAATAGATTTGTCACCATGATTATGAAAGAATCAAGATGGGTAACCCAAATGTGCGTAAACAAACACACACAACAAAGAAAATATAAAAAAGGAAAACAAACCCAATATACAGAGTAGGTGCAGGCATCAGGGTTATAAAGGAACCAAGATGTAATCACACTACTTGTAAGTGGTCCAAAAAGTAAACATCAACAATGCAACACAAAGTCAAAAAAGAAGACAATAAGCTATGCCCCTAATGCATGCCACAATGAGGATTATGTAGATGCAAATGATCCCAAGGTGGGAATAAGATCAAACTGGAAGAGAGGAGTAAAGAAAATCTTTGTGACACTCATGTTTGATCCATTGTGTAAATGATCAAAGTTGAAATTGCCCCAAGCGAAGTTATATCACGAAGGAAAAACAATTTTGTGACTTTCCCCAAGCAGAGTTAGCATATCATGCAAAGGGAAGAAAGTGATAGTTGTAAGATTGGAACGATCACTAGGGTAGTAGATAAAGGTATGAATTTATCAAGATTGTGTTGAAATGTTGAAATATTCACTTTAAGGGTTTTCCAATTGTAGGATTTATGATAAGTGAATGTTTGTTCGAAAATTTTTTTGTTTTTTTAATTTTGAAATATTTGATTTTTTGGATTTTTGTGAGTTTTGATTTTTTTGAAATACAAATGAAAAAAAATGTAAACAAACATGAATAAACAACAAAAAGGAAAACATTCCATGGCTTATTTAATAAACCAGGAGGAAAAACACAACACGTGCAAGCGACAAAAAAACATGAAACAAGCATTGCAAACAAACCCAATATGAACAAGAAGGAACCACACCAAAGTTATATGTGAACTAAGATGTGAATAAATTTCCTGCAATTGGTCTACAAATAAAGGTAAACAAAGTACAACAAAATAACAAACTGAAAGAAGAAAAATCATCGTCACAATGTTGACAAACCACAACAGTACAACACAATGCAAAAATGACATTTAATGAGACTCTAAATGTGTTCCACATTAAAGAACTAGACAAATTTGAATGCCCCCAAGTGATAGCTTAGAATGCAAGAGGATTGGATCGGGTTGAAGAGTAGAGTGATACTTAGATACTCCAAAAGATACTCTTGTCAGATCCCATTGAAGTTTGATCTGTATTGGATTAAAATGTAAAATCCAAGTGTGCCCCAAGAAAAGTTATATTGTGAAAGGGTAAATGATTTCCTTGAGCATAGATATACACCACGGGAAATAAATATGATTATCAAAAGATGATCTAGAATGATCATGAGGAGCACCGTCAAATGGAAAATTGTTGAACTGTGTTATCCAGTTGCTAAAAGTTGGTCAAACATTATCTGAATGTTTTGATTTTGATAGTTTGATACAATTTTATTTTTTTGGATTTTGGAACAATTTTATATATTTTTTTAGATTTTGTGAAACATATTTGAATGTTTTTTAAGTTTTTGAGGTTTTTGGTATTTTACAACTTGGTAAAAGGGGTGCACTACTTGAAAGCAAGAGCAAATAATTAAAAACATTCCATTTCATTGGCAAAAATGTAGATAAAATGATAGGGTGTTTCACTCTGCTCGTGACTCCATGCAACTAGGAAGATGTGAGGGCTCATCACCGAGAGCCAAGAAGGATGTGATAACAAGGTGAATAGTGATATGAAAGTGAAGATAATGGATGTGAAGACACAAGGTGTAACAATGATCCATATAAGAAAAATGTAACTCGTCTCCAATCAAGATTATCTGACTGATTCCAAGATGATTCCACTTTATATATTTTGACTCGAGTTAGATCTATAGATGGCCTACTGATTGACAAGATTCGATTGAAGGAATTGTTATATCTTTTTAACATGAGCAGCTAAATTACTTCTTGGGATGTTTTTGATTAAGCACTTTGATTAAAATTTCATAAAGGATTTATTGGTTAATTTTTTTTTGAAGGACGCCCTACATGTTTCCCCATGTCCATTAGTAAAAGGCAAGGGCTCAACACCAAATAAAAAATGTATGTGAGTAAGGGATTCCTCCATTCCCAGTCTCATACTACTAGTGAGAAGTATGGGCTTATCACTGAAGACTGTGAAGGATGAAAGGTGTAAAAAATTTTATAGTTTTTTTTTAATTTTTAGATTGATTTAATTTTCCTTGTATGTTGATAGTGTGCTTATTGGGAAGGAACATTTTGCCCCCAAGTCTCAGCCTCATGCGACTAGTAGGATGCAAGGGTTCAACACTGTAGATTGAGATGGGCGGTCAAAAAGGACCAGGTAAAGAAGTTTGCTATTTCTGTTAAAGAGAGATCTTATTTGAAAGGAGGAGTTGCCATCAGTAAGCTTCAAGACAAAACCATAGGTAAAAAGATCTAAAATGGTAGAAACCATAACAAGGGATGAGACACACAATGCCCAATAGGAACAAGGTTAACATGTGTCATAATAGGTGAAGAAGGTGAATATATGATAATGGTATGATTAAGATATCTACCAATAGATGGAATGCTTAATATTATTTGTACTCACTTTTCCATTTCTGATTTGTAAACAATGCTTTAAGGAATATGGAGTTTTATTCTCTTTTTATGCTTTTTAAGTTTTCTAAATTTTGGTGGATGAGGATTTGAAATGGATGCATCAAGAAAGAGTCCATGTTTATTAAAGTTGAATGGTCCTGAAATACAGAGACTTGTGGCAGATGAAATCCAAGTCAAGAGAGGGAATCAAAAGATTCGATAAGTCTTGAAATATGAGACTTCCAAGTCAAAGGAGGAAACCAAAATTTGATAAGTCCAATATGAGACTTGTGAAGAAAGGATCCAAGTCAAAGGATGAATAAATGATTTGATGAGTCCTGAAGTACAAGACTTGGGTGGACAAGTTCCAAGTCAAAGGATGTGTGATTAGATAAGTCTTCAATGAGATTGAAAGACCTATGTGATGTTAGAGAAGGCTTGTCGATGTGGGGAATATGTTGAGATTCATATTCACCACGAGTGAAAGAGTGCGAAGAGAGAAGGATTTATCTCTAGATGTATATTTAGGGTTCCTTATAAGCAATAGAGAGGAGATATTTGATGTTTCTCCTTTTAGGTTGTGAATTAGTCGATTGGATGAAAGATTCACAATTAAAGTGTGAAAAGGTTGTATAAGGATATTCCTGGGTATACATACCTCATAGAGTGTACTCATGTAGATGTCTTGACAAGTAGGAATCATTGTTAATGAGATTCCTGCAAGATTGATCATGTGAGGTATAATGGACATAGAAGGTTGCATTGTTGCAAGTGTCCAAGCTTGTTGTGGTTGTGTTTTGACAACAAGACTAGAGATGTTAGGCGTAGGAGACAGAATGGAAAGAATAGAATCAAGCTCAATGGTGCTTGATGATGGACCCTCTTCTATTATGTCAAGGGTTGAAAGAGAGTCTTGGAGAAAATTCAAGCTCTCGTTAGGTGTTAGAAGATTGTTGTCTAAAACAAGTTCGATTTCTGTTTGGGGGAATGGAATAAAATCTATAGAAGAGATAGATTGGTTTGAAGGGAGAGATACTTGACCTTCCATCGTGATATCGTTGAATGTCAGTATGAATAAGAAGTGGGGAAAAAATTCAATTCTTCATTAGAAGTGGAAATTGACATGTCATCAATTGTGAGAGCTTAGTTGTTGAGCTCTATGGAAATGGTTCCATTGTCAATTAAGTCTTGAACATAATGACGAAGAGGTGTACAATTATCAGTAGAATGACCTTCCATGTGATGGTATTCACAATATTCTGATGCATTATATGATGTAGGATTGGGTTCCCCATTAGAAAAGGGTCTCGTAGGTGGATATTCAATCATGTTAGCCTTTACTAATTTTTGAAAGGCACTAGATAGAATCTCTCTGAGAGGTGTAAATTGGTGTTCAATGGTGCACAGAGTAGTGACTACAATACAAGATATGATGGATTTATAATCGACGTTGTTCAAGGATTCACCATGTTCGTGAGATTTTCCCTTTGTATCATGGTTAGGTGGTAGGTCTCCAGCCACTATGTCTCTGTTGTCAATGAGGTCTTGGATGTAGTTGCGAAGTTGTTTGCATTTATCTGTTTGATGACCATCAATGTGATGAAAATCACAATATGTGTTAGGTCTATACCAACCTGGCTTAGGTTCACCTTTCAGGGAAGGGTTGCGTAATAGGATAAGTGACCATATTAACATTTAACAAATATTTTAAGATGCTTGAAAGAGATTCCCCCAAAGACGTATATTGTCTTCAGTTGTAATCATGAGGAGGAGGAAAAGTTTCTCTTTTTGGAATGGTGACAGATGGTTTAGACTTAATATATTTTAATTGGTTGTTCTGTAAGTTGTGCACATTGTGATTATCCATGACACCATCATTGACAACATTACGGTTGCAGTTGATATACCTAGGTTTATCATGAGAAGTTTTAGGGTTGTTGTTGTTATTGTTATGATTATTACCATTGTATTTATAATGAGGCTTGATCAAGCCTTTAGAAATGAGGGATTTTTTTATTTGAGTTCCCTTTTTGATAACTTCCTCAAAAGGCAATGCATTTGCATGTGAAAGGAAAAATCATTGTTAAGGTTAGGGATGAAGATGTTAACCATCTATTTTTCAGGGATTGAACATGGGAATTGACTTGCAATTCCTCGCCATCATTGTAAAAATTGTGCAAAGCTCTTCGTTTTGTCATTGTTTGGAATTGCACAAATCCATCATTGTGATCTCATAATCAATATTGAAAAAGAAGTGTTTGATGAAATTCTCTAGAGAGGTCCGTGAATGGTAGAGATAGATCCCTTTGGAAGGTGTAAAAACCAGTCCAATTGCTTGTCCTCCTAGACTCTTAGGAAAGAGGTGTAAGAGAAAGATATCATTGTAAGTCACCTCTTGGCATGACATGAATAATTATTTGACATACTCTCTAGGATAAAGTTTTTTCCCTTGTATTTGTCAAATTTGGGTCATCTCAAAAGAGTGTGGGAAGGGTATGCATAAGATATCCATGTCAAAATGGTATGGACACAATTCATCAAAATTGAATTGTTTGCATTATTTTTGCATGCTCCGAAATGGTGTCCTTTATCATTTGTCCACTCTTGAGAAAATGAGTGAATCGGTTTGTGGGATGAATGGTGATTTATCATTCGTATGATTATTGTTCTCATTATTGGTCTCAGAATGATTTTTAGAAGCTGTCGTCACTTTTCTTCATGTGTTCGATACCTTTGGTATTGTTTTTAGTGAATGTAGAGGATAAAAGAGTCAATTTTTTTTCCATTGAATTGATTTGATCGATAAATGTGTGGTTGGGATTAGAGGACAAAGCATAATATTTTCTTTTGTAATCAACATTTTCTTTACTTGGTCTGTCATCGTCATGTTTATTTGACTCATGTGGTGGACCCTTGGGGGATTTTGGTTTCACTTTTAAGGATTTTAATGCATCCTCATTAAAGTCTAAGGGAAATATTTATCCCATTGTGAGGATACGAAGAAGGAATTGGTATTTATTTTATCATAAAGTGGTGTCTATGGAAATATTTTTAAGTTGGTATTCATCCTCTTCTTCAGATGTGATGATATGGAAAGGATTTCTTTCCTTCCATTGAAAAGGGCTATAATTATGATTTCATGTTCCCACCAATTTTTGAAAGAGGGGAGTAATGAGAAGAGGTGCGATAGAAAACTCAAACCTTAAAAAAATGAATGCTAAGATGGAAGATGGAATAAGATGAAAAATCCATTTACCCTAGAATAAATGGAAGGTGAAAAAAGGGGTGTTACTCTTAACAAGATGATTGTAGAGAGAAATGAAAAAGAGGGAAAAGTTACAACATGCTTGACACTTAAAAAAATGAACAACATTAAAGGAGACAAGACTTAACTAAATGAATGTTAGTCAACTCTTGAAAAATAAGATTAGATGTATAAAGAGGGACTTCGCAACACTTAACAAAATGAGTGATGTTAGAGGTGGAAGGGGGATATGAAATATCACATAGAATTATTAGCAAAATGAGTGCTTGAAAGATGAAGAGGTTTCAAATGAATTCACAACCCTTTACATAGTGAGGAATGTAAAGAGGGAAGAAGTCCAAAGAAGGTTAGTTCTTCTCAACTGAGTGCAACAAAATGAGTGTGAAAGCAGGACCTACTTAGATAGGATGATGAGAGATGTTGAGTGATTAACAAAATTAGTTTTAAGGAAGGAGAGAGTTAACTTATGAAAATATGATGAGATTTCTCAAATTTTAACAAGGTGTATGTTAAAGGGAGGAGAATTAAGGAATTACGAAGGATGCCAAATTTTAATAAAAAGTGTGTTGAAAAGAGGAGGTGTGGTCTTTCCAGAAAATTTTATCTTAGCATGGAAACAATGGCATCTTCCTTTTAAACACCTGATCATTCAAAAAATTTGAGTTGCTATCATTTCCCTATATTATTTGAGATATGAAGGATCTTAAATTGCGAATATTTTTAATGATACAAAAACCTTCTATCAACAGAGTATTTAATTACATTATGGAAGAATTAAGAAGGATATCTAACAAAAGTATCCATTAGGCCCATGATCAAATGAAATGGGATCTCACTCAAAATGAGGATGAGTCAAGTTAATTGTTAAAGAAATGGGGAATGTTCCTTTTTTATCAATAATCCATTCCTTCCTTTAAGATTGATTAGAATATTACTACTTGGTCCCCTCCTAATTCCTAAATATTTTAAATTGAATTTTTATGGTTACTCTAACCTAGAAATCCTGGTAATTCTATGTGCAAGGGTTGTATTTTGGGGAAAGGAGTAAAATTTCGCTAGCTTGCGAACTGGCCCTATGGGAATCAATATACCAAAAATTTCTATTTGAATCCCTGACTGCATTATGGGGAATTAATTAGCCTCTTCTCTCAATTTCAAAACATTTTCATAGAGGGAAGCTTCTATGAACATCATAAATTGTCTGAATGCTTCTAGTAAATCTAGTTGGTCACCAAAAATGTACATCAAGGAATCTAATCCAATTAGCTAATGAGCTTCTCTATTTGTCTCCTTCAGACATACCTTTAAAGAAGGGAAAAAACTTGTTGATTTCCCTAGCTAACTTAGGGTTCCTTGATTGTAATTACACCACTTGGTTTCAATTTAAATCCTATACTCCTCATAATGTCCAATGACATCATTATTCAAATAAAGACATCATTTTGCATTTTGTGACTATAAGTTGGAAATTGGAGAGGGAATTAGTGTGACATATTTTCTTTTACTTTTGGAACACTAACTCTCACCCTTCTTCATTTCACATCCCACAATCTCTTCTTCTGTAGAGCCTAGGGTTTCTAAAATAGCTCAATGGTGGGAGATATCTTGCAGAGCTTGAAACTATGTTAATAATGCACATAGTGGAAGGATGGAAGCCGAGCTCTGAGAAATTTTGAAGATAAGGGGGGCTTTAATCACTTTATGAACTTCAGTTCGTGGGCATGTTTTTATCTTTCCAAGGAGTTCATGAAGAATTGGAAGAGGAAGGAAGGTCATAAAATACATAGAACATTATACTTTTCTATCATGGAGGAATTAATCTCTTGCATTATTGGTCTCCATCTAAAGGGCATTAGGTTCTATAAAAACAAAATGAAAGGAATGAAGAGGAATCAAAATTTCTTAAAACTGGGACCATAAGTTCCTTTCACATGTAAAGAGCAACTTTCTACGGGAGTCCTTTCCAAATCCTCTATGATAAGGTTAGTTATTGTTTTGATGAAATACCTTACTCAAGGTTAGAAGGGAATTGGTTTCAAAGTCACACCCATTTTTACATTATAGTTTTTCTCAATCATTTTCGAAGGAATGTGGCTTTTAAATTTCCTTTCTATCTAGACTAAATTTGGAAAACTATGTGATTTTAGTATCCCATGGGAAGAGGGATCCGACCCTTCCATCATGCGGTTAAACACTTCTGACCTATATAAATTTTGACCTTATCAACCCTTCCACCCCTGCTTCCACCCCCTCTTCCTTCTACCTATCATTCCACTCTCACCCTTTGGCCGTGCTAAGATGGCTCGATACTCTTGGTTTCTGAGAAAACCCTTCATAAAAAAGAAGGTCAAAGGTTAATCCCATTAATGTTCCCAATCCTTATTATCTCCATGTTGGGAGGGGGTATTGTTGCCATATTGTGCTGGTTATGGGAGATAATAACATAGGTTAGCAAACAACAAGAATAAGTTCAACAAAGCTTGAGAAATGAATTTGAACTTACACAATGATATGATCACCTGGCTTAGAAAGGATTGTCAAGAGATAAAATAAAATTCAAAGGTTGCAAAATTACCATTGAGAGTGGAAAAAATGATGATAACTTGTTGGAAGACGTAGAAAAAGGATATATTCCATTGAGAAAGAGAAGGGAAAAATAAGAGGAAAACAATGTGACATCATTTCTAGTCTCAAGGGAAACATGGACATCCTTTCTAACATCACTTTTCTACCAGAGGCTAACAAAGGCAAATAAAAGTCCAAGAGTGACTCATTATTCAAAGATATCAAGGGTAACTTGGAAAGTTTCAAGAAGACCTTGTCCAAGATCATGAAATAGAAATTGGGGGTTATACAATTTGAGGGTTTCTCATCGACAACATCTTATTAGATCTTGGATGGATGTTTTGCTTTGGTATTTGTTCCACTGTGGTTTAATTATTTTTCAGTTATGGTTTTTTTTGTAGTACTTATTGTTTAATCATAGTGCTTTTCCTTTGTAGTGTTTTTTTGTGTTTTTTATGCATTTCAATTCTTTATTTGGGCTTGGGACTCTTTTAATCTGGGTAGGATCTCAGTCAAAAAATATTTTAACTTTAGTAAAAAAAACAAAATAAAATTACTAGAAGAACAAAAAAGTGAATGTCATCACAAGAAGTGAGGTAATGATGATGAAAAGTTCCTAATATCGCAAAAATGGAGATACAAAGAGACAAGGGGAAAGTGATTGATTAAATGATCTCAAATTAAAGAAAAGTAAATGCTTTAAAAAGAGAAGTGAATAAATGATGAGGATGTCAAAATGCAAAAAAGTGATTGTAAAATATGATGACGCATGATGATGAGAGAAAGATATTGAAAATGTCATAAATTCAACAAAGTGGATGTGAAATGCAATGACATAAGAGTATGAAATGCTCAAATTTCAACAAGATAACATTAAAATTAAGAATTATGACAATGAAAGATCAATGCGATTAAGAGGGTGAAGTGAGTATCACGATGTCAAGACTATAGATGAAAAGGAAGAAAGTGCTCAAGTATGGATATGGATGTCCATAACCCAAGACTTAGACACGTTTGTAAAGTGACAAGGTGGATGAGAGAGAAAACATGAATGACAAGAGTGAAACACAAGTGTGTAACATGCAAGAAAAATGAAAAATAATGTTTCTGAAAGTTTGGCTCTCTACCTTATATTGGTTTGGACAAGGCTTGGCTTCCTAGGTGTTCACTCAATTAGGTGTTAGTAGTATACCTGAGTGAGCATGCTATTGTTAGTTGTTGGCTTTACTTTACCCCCTTTGAAACAATGAGCAAAGATCTTGCTCAAATGAAATCACACTGGGTTGTAACCACTCAGGATATTTGTGACTCTAATCTCATAAGGTCCACTAGTCAGTTGGGATGGGGGTACCCATTTTGTTAGCCAGTTCCCTCAATGTGCTGACTACTTTGGGATTCTTGTGGTACTCCTCAAGTGAGTTTTATGGCTTAATTCAAAGCACTTCCCATAGTTGTGGTGGTTGGACAATAGCATTATCAATCGCACCTACAAATGCAATGTGTAGAGTTAATTTTATCCTGATTAAAAATATTCCCTACACACGATAAATTAGTAGTTTGATTAGCTCACGATTGAGGCAACTTTCAGTTAGTAGTTTTGAGTGGTCTTCATAATTTATTCCTAAAATCAAGTGTTAGTATTTTTCCCAAGTACTAGACAAAGAGAAAATAATGATAAAAAACATGATTCATGTTTCTGATTCTCAAGATCACTTGTAACAAGCATGAGAGAAGAGCATACATGTGAAAGTGTATTGTGACTATCTTCACAAAAAAAAAATGACAATGGAAAGTACAAGAAAAAACATTACAAAGTGTTAGTGAATATACAAAAATGATTAAATGATGACAAAATGGCTAAAAAGACAAAAAATTGGACAAAAATGTCCAATAACCCTAGTTTAGCAAGTTTCATGATTGATAGTCCGAAATGAATGCAAAAGTGACATAATTTTTTTGTTAAAATGGTCCAAAATGATGAAATGTTGATAAAAAGCCTCAAAAGAGTGAAGTAAGATTGAAAAACAAAGCCCTGCAAAACAGACCCTACGCAACAATTTTTCCAATTAATAAAATTGATGAAAAATTAATAATAAAAAGGTCCTAATTTATTGAAAAAGGCCTAATTAATGAAACAAATTAATTAATTAAAAAAAACTAATGAAAATATAAAAATAAATAATAAAGTTAATTAAGATAGACTAATTAATTGTTAAAAAAAAGTAAATTAAGTGAAGCTAATGAAAATAAAAGTAATTAAACCTAAGATTAACTAAATAAGCTTTAAGTAAAAAATTAACTAAACCTAAGTTTAACACTATAAAAACATAAGTAAAGTACCTAAAAATTAACGAAGCCTATTAAATAAGAAGAAACCCTAAAATAATTAAACTAATGTGAATAAACTAAGAAGGAATTATTTTTAAGCTTAGATATGAATCAGGCGGTAAAAGCTTTTATTGTGTGTTGTGTGTGGTGTAGGGTGTTATTCGCATTAAGAGTGTATCAATAAAGTGAAGAGTTATGGGTTATTTAGCATGTGTGGGTCAACCTCTGTAGGGAAGGTCCTTAGATGATCATGGGGCTCATAGGGAATGGTCGATCCTCCTTGGCTGATGTTGAGTGTCACTTGAATGTAGCTCCAACGCAGATTGCGGTAAAGATGTGTGAGATTGAAAAGAGGGGCACATATAATGTAGGTGCACAAGTGATTGATTTTGGAAGTTGCTAGGCGGGTCAAGGCATGAGGGGGACTCATGGCAGACAAAGGGCTAAATAGGAAAGGGGTTGAAGTAGTAGGATTAGTAGGTGTCAAGGTCAATTAGGTGTGGGGGGAGGGTCAAGTCATGGGGCGTCGAGGGGCTCGACAGCTAGGGGTTAGGTCAACAGGGCTCATGGGAGAGGGTGAGTTGGGGTGGTATTGTTAAGGTCAGGGGTAGGGCTTAGTGAGTAGGGGGGTCCGAGTTGGGGAGGTTAGGGTAGGGGCTAGTATGTTGATGTGAGCCGCTCAGGGAGTCGAGGGGAACTAGGGAGTAGGGGTTGGGGTAGAAGGAGTTGGGTAGGGAAGATAGAGGAGGGATGGGGAGTTGGCTCGGCAAGCCAACTGGCACCAATCGTCGGTCTTGGTAGGGAGGCAAAGTTGTTAGGTGGGTAGGGTTTATTTAATTTATTGATTTTGTTCTTTTTTTTGTTGCACAATTTTTTTACAAAAAAAACACAAAATGGTCAATAAACCATAATTATTTTTGTTTGTTACAATGTTGTTAGATGTTTAGCAAAAAATTTCAAAAATATGATTTTTTTCCCCCAAAATGATTTTCCAATTTTTTGATAATATAATTATGTTTTCAATTTGCAAATATTTTACAATAAAACATAAAAAATTTGGTTTTTTAAAAGGAACCCTTGAAAACTAGAAAATACCCAATTAACCCTAAACAAAAAATTGCAAACAATTTACCCTACTCAATTGTAATTTGGTTTTAGAAAACTGAAAAAACCTAATTGCAACACTATAAAAGATACAAAAGACAAATACAAAACAAGAAAAGGATTTTTTTTAAATTTTTTTAAATGATTCCTGCCATAACACCTGAACACTTGCAAAATAGCATTAAATTTGCAAAATACAAAAAACAAAAATGTGTTCGTTGAATTTTACAACTAAAAATATTGTTGCTTCTCCATAACTTGCAAACAAACACAAAAAAACACTATGCACAAAAGTTAGCATGAGACAAACACAAATTACAAAGTGAAAAATTAATAACATAAAATGTGAAACAAAAATGAAAGAAGATGGGTGCGGTCCCACCAGGACATGCCAAAATGTAAGACAATGAAAAACAAATAAATGGAAGACAAACAAAACACTGCAAACCTCCTTGTAGCTTTCCAATGCAAACCTCGAGTAAGGTTGTGTGAAGCTTTGAAGCTTGTGTAACCTTGTGGAAGATTGTTAGATCTAGATTGTGGGTGCTCTTGAATGACCTCCAAACATGGATTGACCAATGCTACGAACACATTTTGGGAGCTTCCAATATGTAGATATTGGAATGCAAATTGACAGAGTAATTGTGTTGTAAATCCAAGAGGATTTGTAAGAGGATGAGCCTGCATTTTATAGAGGAAGAAGTGGTTGGAAATTGGTTACAAATGGATGAATGCACATGCTAGTTTTATCATTTGAGGAGTTGCAGCAGTTGTGGGAAGTTTAAATGCCATTTAGGGGCAGTAATGGAATTTAATTGATAGAAGTTACATCCAGAAAGGTGGTTGTACATGCAATTGAATTGCCCCCACCTTTCTAGGATTCTAGAAGTGCAGTTGACTGGACTGGTGAAGTGGAGTCCATGTGGAGTTGATTGGGAACCTAATGAGGAAGTGGATTTTCCAAGTGGAGTCAAAATTAATGTTATAATGTGCACACTAATTAATTAATCATTTAATTAATAAATGATAATTAACTTAGCTAAAGGGGTACTAAGGATTAATTTAATTAATCCTATGTCTAATAAACCTTGACTCAATATTGTAAAGTGTATAAATATGGTACATGAAATAACTTCCTTCAATTTTCTGTCGTAACATGACCTTAAAACTGGAGAAATCATAAGCTCATTTGGGGTCCAACATATCAATTAGGAAAACACGATGTTCTTATCTTGAATTCTCCTAAACATGTCACAAACATGCAATGAGAAGTCAAAACCTAAGTTCCTTAGTGTTGATGGATCAATCTATGGAGTATTGAAGGATCACATGTAAAAAGAGGTGTATTCAAGGTCTCAGAGAAAGGTTGATGAAGGCCCATTGGTGAAGGATGATAGAAGCAAAACCAATGGTATGTGACTTTCATAGAATGCCCTTGTAAGAAGCACGAAAATATTAGCTTAAGGATAATAAGTTTTTATTATGTCAATGTAAGGATTTTTCATAGAGTTATGACAATGTATAGTTTGCAATTGTTTTGAGGGACTACGATAATAATAAGGTCTATGAAAGCATAAGAGTGAATCTGTAGTGGTCATATGAAGGAATTTAAGCTTTACCAAATTGTTATTACTGGGATTACAAATGCTTAGAGATATTTTGAAAACATCGCTAATCCCCAAAATTCATAGATTGATAAATGATTGGCTTTTTTACTCATGCAATGAGTCATTGTGAAATCTAGTGTAAGATGTTATCATGGAGACACATTAGAATATTAGAAAATAGTTAGCAAAGATGTTTAAGGATGTCTTCTTACTAGATTTGACCCTATTGTTGTAGCTATTTAAGAGTCAAGAAAGATCCCAATCAATAGTATTATTGATGAAATTTTGAAAAGGAATCCTTTTTATTGCAGACTCAGGAGCTAAAGTTGATAGGAAGCCAGAATATCCCTTAAAACCAATGCATTCAAATCACAAGTTTCAGTTAGTAGAATCAAAACAAAAGGAATAGGAAATAAGTGTAGGCATAAGAGGAAGAGAAAGGACCAACAACTTCCATTAAAATAAGGATACCAACACCACATTTCTTTGCAAGTAGAAGATGAAAAGGTAACAGACAACATTGCCATAACCATAAGGATTGGAGGTGAAATGTATGAAAAATCCAATACATGTCCCAATGGAATGGTATTGCAAAAATCTTGGGATTATTATGCAAATGAGTCAGTAGAGTTAAGTGAAGTGCAGGTTGGGAGGCACTACAAAGCACCAAGTGTAAATTTTTCAAAGAGTAAACTAGGGATGTGAGTTCCTCGCGGAAGTGTAGTAGTCTGCAATGTTTATTGCTTGTGGATGTGGCTAAAGAAAGTACAAAATAAATTGTGCCCTGTTCTAGATAATGGCAGTAGTTATCACATGAGTGGAAACCCAAGACATATTTGCAAACATAGATGAATAGGGTGAAACCATTATGTTAAATTATGGAATGTGTATAGGATTTTGGAACAAAGTATTCCTCATGGTGCCCCTTAGACCCGAATGGAGCATAAACTTTCAAACCCAAGCAAGGAGATTTGATAGAACATTATATATATATATATGGATATATAGTATCGATGATGATATAAATAGGATAAATGTATCCATACATATAAAAATCACAGTTTTAGGCAGCTGAACAACAATAATATATATGATAGTATGGTGCTCTTGGTCTTCTCCAACAATAATCTAAATATCATTGGGGGAGTGATACAAACAGGATATAAGCCAGTCATTATTTTTAGAGATTAAATGCACCTGTGTTATCTCTCTGATCTAAATGACAATAGAAATCTCTAATCTCTCTCTCTCTCTCTAATGAAAAATCTCTCTCTCATCTCTCTCTACCCTCTCCCTCTCCCTCTCCCTCTCCCTCTAAAGTCTCTCTCTAAAAGACTCAATCATGGTCTCTGGAATCTCTCTCTCTCTGGTCATCTCTCCCTCTCCCTCTCCCTCTCTCCCACTTGTTCTATATAGAAGAATAATGTAAGAGGCTTTCATTTGATAGATGTAATCAAATAAATTGTGAAAAGGTCTAAATTATGGGAAGTGCTACACATGCGTGTATGAGTTGTAAGCATTAGAAATTTGAGCTATCTGAGCATGAAATGAGCACTTGCCTCTCACCTTCATTGTAATGTATTGTGCATCTTTTCAAAGTAATACAATACCTCATTAGTGTGGCTATTTTCTTCCCTAGTCCGTGACTTTTATTGAATGGTTTCAACTATAAGAAACGGGTTTCCTTTCATTGAAAAAAATATGTCTAGGTATATTTGTAGCATCTGTTTATTCTCCTGGCAGGTTCAAATCTATTGTGAATACTTCATGGATATGGTGGTTTCAAGGCTGTGTTAGAGGATGTGGAACTTATGTTTCAAATGAATTTCTAATTTTCCATAAATCAAATGACGGTAAAAAAATAGTATACAACTAGATATACACCACACAAAATGATGTGGCTAAAAGGAAAAATATAATTATATGGAAATGAAAAGAAGAATGATGGAAGAAAAGCATTTTCCATATGAGTATTGTGGTGAATTAGTAACTTAGTATATCTTATAAATCAGTGTCCAACTAAGAGTGTGAAAGAAAAAAATCCACAAGAAGCATTAAATGCAAAGAAATATAATGTTTCTCCCTTCTTTTCCTCCTGTGCTGGCTGCCCTGTTTTTTGTTTGCCCCTTGCCACCCACCCTTCTCTACCTCTAAACTAAACGGTCACTCAGGGCTTCCTAGGATACTCACCTGAGTCTACTTTTTGCTTGGGGAAGGGGGGGGGGGAAGGGGGGGAAAAAAAAAAAAGAAAAAAATGAACCTTTGGAAAGACATTGCTCCGTTAGATCTGCTGAACATAGTAGTGGCCCTCCCCAGGCGCACCAACGATAACCTTCTAGGAGATGGAGCCTTAGAGGCTGAGCTTAAATTGCTGAGGATGAGGTCAATAACCTTGCTAAGCAAAAAGGCAAACAAAAGCATGCGGGGGAATGGAGCCATTGCAATAGCCAAGATTTGATGACATATACAAAAAACCTGACCTCCTTAGACTCTCCCGCCTAGGGAAGATGAAGACTTAGGCATGAGTATCAATGATTGCAAGCCTTTCAGGGCCATCGAGGAGTTCATCGAAGTCATTGCCAAGAAGTGTTTCACATCTAGGCGGTGTTCCCGGGGCTACACTTTGGGGCAATGAGAAAGAGAGCAAAAGAACCAGAGAGGAGCTCGATAAGACGGATGCTGCTCATATGACCCACGTTGGGCATGTCTCATGCTTGGGAACAAGAGTAAAGATGAGTATTGATCAAGCGGCCCAGAAGTAGTCCCCGACTACTTTTGCTGGTCCTTATTGTTGTTTATTACTGCTCCTTGGCTGTAGGACCTGTTGTTTTTTTGCCGTTGTTTTGCTGTTAAGTCTCGTTTGTGTAGCTGTTTCTGGGCTTCGATGTTCTTTGCTATAATTTGTGCTTTGCTACAGCTTCTCTGCTCCTCTCTCTTATTCCGCTTTTTAGGCCTTCTTTTGTACACAAGGGTATAATCCCTTTCAAAAAACTATTTACCAATATTAAAAAAACAAATATTTTTAATTTATGTAAGAAAAAGAATGATATGTACAATAACAACATCTAGAAATGAAATATTTCATGAGAAATTTTTAAAAATCAAAATCAACCATATATACCAAACAACAACACTAAAATTTCAAACAAAACATCGTTACATACACTTACATTTTTGGACCAAAATAGTGAGTGTTTAGTTGTGCTTAGGTCTTATCAAGACCAAAATGACCTATTAAACTTCCATAATGTTTCTAATTGATCATATTTTCCCTCATCAAGCTCTTTGGCACACATAACTAAACCTCCCTTACACAAATAATCATCTCGTATCATATAATCTAACCATGGATCTTTATTTTAAAAAGTAGGATACTTACAAGCTTCATATACTTCCTTGAAGTATGGATCAACCTCATAGAGTTTCTTAAGTGCTTCTAAACCTCCAATTTAAATTTAAATATCTAATAAGAAAAAATATTCTAGATAATACATTCACCACTTTTTAGTTTGGTATTTCTTGTGTTTATAAAAAGTGAAGTTTGTAAATACTCCATCCATTTCATATGTCATTGATTTAGCTTGGGCTAGCTGGTTATGAATTGTAGCACTTGATTATTAGTAGATATGATTTTTTTTAGGAATTAAAT